>BQNB010015358.1:3814-73395 GCA_026074375.1 Tanacetum coccineum | reverse complement strand
TTACATGTTTAATATTAGTTTTGAAAGTGGATATGTGAATGTTGAATTTAATGTGGCTATGTAGTAGTAAATGTGGTTAAAGGTGTGTTTGGTAATTAACCAAACCAACCCATTTTGAATTCTACGGGTCGTTTAGACCACAAATGCTTATGAAAATGATGTATTATGTCATCTTAATGATTTATGGAGGTTTTGATGTTTTATCATGTTATAAAGGTTGTTTTCTGGAAAATAGGTCAAAAGTGAACAAAGAAAGTATACAGAAAATGAGGTGTTTGGGACAAGGTCCATTTTAACCCATTTGGGGTCAAATGGGTTAAGAATGTTGGGAAAAGTGTACTTGGTATATTTCTTGTTTAAGGTGGTGTTCATGTGTCTAAATATAAGTCGTTAGAGGTCGTCCCTTATACCGTTGAAAAGTTATTCGAGTGTATTAAAAAAATCAAGTCTTTTTTTGGGTGTTTCATGATGTTCATAGCAAAATATATAAAATGAAAGTATGGAAAGAATGTGAAACCTCTGAGATGATGTATGGAAAGAATGACTAACTTAACACCTAAATCAAACTCCAATACTTGTTTGATTATCTATAAACCCTTAAGAACTTCTTGGAAAATACTTGATCAAATCAAAAACCAATTTCTTCCTTGTTTTCTATGTATGGCCGGTTGGTTTAAGAGAGAAGAGAGTGTGATAGTATGATTTGCTAAGTAAATTATTGATGTGTATGTTAACCCTTAAATAATCAATTCTATGTAAGGCTTTTATTATTGTTTAATTATAGGGAACAATTTAGGAAGTGACTAGTAAATGAAGCATGGCATTAGACTTGTAGAAGGGAGGAGGGAACAAAGGGAGCATGTTGGTGGCTTCTTTATCTTAATCCACCAGGTCTTGTGTTTAATGGTAGTCTTGTGGTTAAAGGAAATCATATAAAATGTGTTATGTATAGATAGTAGACGTGTATATTAGTTATTAGGGGGAGGGATTTTTTAATTTTGAATATTATGTATAAGTGTGGGTATTTGGTTAAGTATAGAAAGGTGGTATGGTTTACATGCATGCATAAAGGTTAAAAATGCAAAAATGTAATCGTTTTACGTAATGTATAAAAATAAAATATGAAAAGTTATAAATTATCTTCGTAATAATTATATAACACGTATTTGACGTAAACTTTTATTTGTTTAATGCCGGTTTACGTTAATTGTTGATTTTCAGTTTATGCGATTTAACTTAACGGTTATAAATAAAAGTAAACACGTAAAAGTTCAAAGTAAATAGTTTTGAGTTTATTGACGTAAAATGACTTGAATATGTGGATTGTCACATTTATGCTCCATATATTTGCAACTCTGTACATATCTCAAAAAGACTAACATCTATAGGCTTTGGCTGTACTGTGCATATTCTAATGACATGAACCCATGGTTTGAATTCACATGCACTGTACAAATGTCATACAAAAAAATCGATCACAATAATATATTCTGTAACATACTGACATCTGCTATTCTTTATTTAGTACGCAAACTTGATTTCGGCTCGAGAAGATTAGAGACGACATGATCAAGTTCATATGGTATACCTTGATCAACTAATGAATTATACATATGCATAGACATAACAATTTCAGCTTACCTCAAAAATTATATTTATAGCTTCATGCTCTTCAAATCTAAAACTTATTCCATAGTTTATGCTTTGGATAAAAGAGATCAAGTCCTCTAAAGCTTGAAATACTGAGAACATTGTAAGCTAAAAATCCATAGTTTTATGTAAAAAATCTCAATAGTACCATATTATTTTAAATATATTTGAAAGTACTCATTTTGTTAAATAAATTTTGAAAATACTATGGATAAATAAAAAATAACAATATGCACATTCAAGGAGTCAAGCCATTTAAACTTTTAGAGTCCTCAATATTTAAAAATTTTAACATAGTGTGAGATCCCAGTAATAGATCTTTCTAGCCTGTTAAGGGTGGTAGATAACTTTTACAAGTAAATCTACAAGAGAGGCTCTTGGTTGAATACCAAGCTATATGCGGAATCTATAACTTGATGATAAGAAGAATGATAACAGAGATGATAAGAAAGAAATAGATCACTATTGATCAATACATTAATAATAATAACTATTGGAATGTGTTTTTGAGATCTAGAGGTGTCTTTTCCACCTTGCCGTGGGTTTCTTATATACTAGTGAAACCCTAGCGGCCCAATCTATCTAAACGGGCTTTGACTGATATGCATTATCACTTCCTAACATTTCTCATGCATATCCTAACTAACTATTACAAAACCGCGTTATCAGCAGAAACAATCTTGCTATCAGCATAAATGAATAACTATCAGCAGAAATGAAGTACTTGATATACTATCAGCAGAAATGAACTATATCAGCAGAAATGACGTAGTCAGCAGAAATGACATAGTCAGCAGAAATGAGATATCCTAACAATCCTCCCCTAAACTGGATTGTAACTTGCTTATTGTCCAGTTTCCAGTAATAGATCAATATCTTCAGCACCTGGAGGATTGACAGCAACACAATGTAACCTGCTTGGCCTTGTTGAGTCTTGAACGAATGTATCAAAGCAGCAACAAGTGAAAGGCCAAGCAGAGTCTTTACAGCAACAAGCTCGGAACCACCACTACGACCATGACAGATATGATACAAAAAGTGCAACTGGTCTCATCACTTCAGAAGAGGGGAAGGAATTCTTCGCGAACCGTAAATGATTTGATGTCTCTTTTACCAGGTAGCCCATTTAACTCAGGTTGTAGCCAGTCTTGGTATAACCAGTAAGGTTGTGTATCCTCAGGTGGACTGAAAACCCCATCAACTCTTAGTACAGAAAACATAGTGAGTTGCAAACTATATGACTTTTGGCAAGTCATTACAGCCATCAACGGTAATTGATATGGCCTTTACCACCAGCCGTACCCTGGTGGGCTAGTCAATCCTTAGATACCAAAAAGAAAGAATATCTACGGTGGATTGATAACCGTCTCAACTAATCAGTACGTGAAACATCGGTAAGTTGAGCTACCCTGATAAGTTTTAGCGACCTATCACCGCTATAAAACGGATTTGAGAAGCGCTTTACCAAGTAGCCGTACACTCTTGGGCTAGTCAATCCTTGGATAACATACTAAGAATATCCATGGTGGATTGAAACCATTCCAACGAATTCGAACATACAAACCAGGTGAGTTGGAACACGCAGTCACTTTTTGGTAAAGTGCCAACCATCTAATCATGGAGTTTCCACAGCCTTTACCATAAGCCATGAACTTATGGGCTAGCCACTCTTCACACGACGTGATATGGTGAGTGAAAACCATACAACTTATGAGCAAGTTGCCAACTATATCACCGGATTTAAGAACTCACTCCAAGGGGGGGGGTAAAAAAACCCCCCCGTTATCCTTTTTAAGAGGAGAATCAACTCTTTCTTTTCAAAGAAACATGGTGAGTTGAGAACCAGTTGTTGTGTTGGTGCAAGCACGTTCACCAAGTTAGACACGCCAAGAACATATATATTTTAGTGAGCAATCATTGTCAATCATTTTGCTCATTGAGCATATACAAAAGAGAATAGATACAAACATAATCAATAATCATAAAGAGAAATAACAACAAATTACCAAAAGTGATGTGCTAATACCAAGTTCAACTAGAAGGATTCAGTTGCTCTAAGAGAGACCGAATCAATCTCACAGCAGATGTAGCATTGGTGCGAAGAGAATAGCTGTCAATTTCCAAACCATGGTCTAACAACATCTGAATAGTTGAACGAGCAATAGGATATGTTTTGTCCGCAAGCATGTAGACAATCGTCCCAGCAACTGTTTCTAACACATGGACCCCGGTTTCACCATAAAAACGCCAGCTATGAATTTGCCACTGATCCTGATTATGCCAGACGATAGAGGCATCATACGTCTCACTAGCAGCGATCAAATTACGCAACGAGCCCCATAAATCCAACCCAAGACCAGAAGCAGGACTGGCAGCATACTTTGTCATAACAAGACCATATAAAATGACCAGATCGGAACGCCCAACATAAGGCAAAAGATCTCTTAACGAGGTAAAGCGTCGTTCAGAACCATCCGCCCATCGAACAAGATGAATTTCACCAAGACCAAAATCAGTAGAAAGGACTTCCCAATGAGCAAGGTCCGAACCTACAGCCTGAGAGAAATCCACAGAAGGAACGTCTTCATCAGACGCATACCTCAGATATTGCTTGTATTCAGCATCCGGATCTCCTTCTTCGATATAATAATACGTGAGGGATGGTGTGGTGGCGCTGGAGGTGGTCTTCTTTCTGGCAAACGTCTTCTTTCTTCCAGACCTTCATTCTCTTGGATTCAGAAGATATGAAGAAATCCCCAGACCTCTTCAAAGACTGTTGGAGAGTTTGAGCATGAATACGATCCAAAGCACGTCGTATCTTGTTATACTCATCCAGAAGACGAGCATCATCCAACGACTTTACATCCTTCATGGACCATCCAACAGTGTATACAGCTGCACTCTGTTTTTTAACAAAAGTGCGCATGAAATCTCTTTGCTGAGCCTGAGTCATAGGCTTTTTGCGCTGTTCCTTAGCCTTCTGTGCAGCCAACTCCTTTCTTCTTTTACGCATTAGCTCTAAGACTCTGTCCACAAAATTGTCATCATTTACATCACTGCCCAAAATCTCAGCAGCTAAAGTGGAATTAGTTTGAAGTTGGGTAGACATATCCACCCACTCAGCATCAGTAAGATTTCGAGCATAGGCATCTAGTTCCGTAGTTCCGTCTGTCTCATGGAAGAGAGCTCAGCCGTATCCCGTTGTTCCCGTTCTTCTTCTTCAGCCAATCTTTATGCCAATAGACTATCGTAGTATACCTGTTCTGCCACTTGAGATTGTCTGGCTTCCATTTCAAATGCCTCTTGCCTTTCAGCCTCTAAAATGGCAGCATGCTGATCTTCTAACTCTTTCGGTGTGAGTGATTGAACAGGAGAGGTAGGTTCAGCAACACCTTTACCTTTTGTAGGATCCCGAAGAGGTGAAGAAGCTTTCTCAACAGTCGATGGAGCAAATGATGTAGATGGGTGAGCATCGGTAGCAGTAGAGACAACTGTGGATGTAGTGAAAAGTGGAGATGGGATTGATGTAGCAAGACCGGAACTTTCAGCAGGAATGTCAACTGCAGCAGAAACAACCGCTTCACCAGCAGAAATGGTTTCATCAGCAGTATCCATCCTTTCAGCAGAATCAACAACCCTGTCAGCAGAAATGGATGAGGCCTGATGTACGTGTGTGAAGGACCTTTGCTTCGCCCTTGCTGCGGATAAAGTGAGTGCAGCCTCAATTTCCTCTTCAGAGAGTGGTTTGGAAGTTGTTGCCATAGAAGGAGAGACATGACCAGAAGTAGGAGAACGTCTCGCGAGGTCAAGAAAAACATCCCAATCTGCATCTGGTTCCACCATTTCATCATCCTCATCAGACACAATAACATTGCGTTTTCGCTGCTTGAGCTTATTTTCCAAACGTTTGACTTTATTAATAAGCCTGATGACGACTTTCCCATGTGTTTGCTTCATGTCAGTGAGAGCATTTTCTAAAGAAGAAACTTTCTGCACTAGGGAAGTTACAACTAGAGACAAGGAAGTTAGTGTTACAGGGTCCCCGGCAACTCCTTCAGTAGAACTGACAGGTGGAGTGACCGGGGGAGAAACATGAGGAGACCTTAACGGACTCTCAAAAACAGGGCCACCACCAGTTTCCTCTTCCATAATGGGAGAAAGAACCGGTGCACTTAGTGGGTCAGATGGGACCACAGGTGTAGATCCAGAGGATCCCATACCTTGAGTAACAACTGGAGGAGTTGAACTCTGTCCCGGGTCCACCGGGGGACCAAAAGATGTAACAACAACAGATGGTGCGTGGGCAGATTCAGACACAGGAAGGTCAATAGTAGATGGGTTCGGGTCAGGATGCATTTGTGGGACCTCCTGAGAAGATTGTCCCACACTTTTCATCCACAATATTAAGCATAGATGGTAACAAAGGCATGACCGTACCCTGAAAGTTCCTCATGTTAGCAAATAGTTTAGCGGTAAGAGCATTTGATGGAAAAGAGGTGGTATCCGTGGTTTGAACATTAAGAATCATTTGAATAAAGCGTGGATACATCAAAAACTTTTTGGTACCAGTTATATTGGACACCATACTTTGGAAAATCAAAGACGAGAAATTATACGGTCTCCTATTGGCCAAACAAAGAAGAGCAGATGCCATGTGGCTTCCTATTTGATTCCAACTACCCACCTTGGAATCTATGCAATGAATGAGGGTATGAACAAGAAATTTCCACTGAGGGGAAAACTTGTTCTTAAAGAAGCATAGCCTCCAAACCCCTTGATCAGGTACATACCCAATGGCTGCAAGGCCAGAATAGATATCATCAGTAGGTAGACAAACGGTTGCACCTTGGTCATTTAATCGTAGAGAACTTCGTATAGAAGCCTCAGTGATGGTATGTGCATGACCATCAATGGTGGCCTCAATGCTAACAGTGGCATCTGGAAGGGAAACTTCTGAGGCGGTTGCCCAAAATTGGCGAACCAACGATTCCCTAACGATGGGGTTAGTAACAAGGGCATACCTAATAGGAGTCGAGTTGATAAAATCAATGATGTCATGAAACCCGTCACTCTTTCTCTTTGTCTTTTCGAGAAACGCTACCTTGTTGTGTTCCACATAAAATTTCAGATCCGCCATTGTTGAGTGGTTGAAGAGGATGAAAAATGGAAGGTATTTTACTGCTGGGTTGTGATTGGGAGTGTTAAAAAGAGAGAAGTTAAAGAGTTGTGTAAAAGATATATGTCTCAAATGAAGAGCTGTGATTGGACAACAACTTGAGTGAAAAAAATAATCATGTGAATCTTTAATTAAAAAGAGTAATTGTCCAATTCACGTCAAATCGTAGCCGTAAAAATCGCAAGTTGATACTTTCTTTGAAAAATATCAATTTTAACCCCCAATTTAAAAACTCAGCAGAAACAGACATGTTTCAGCACAAATGAAGTACATCAGCAGAAACCAGAAACATCAGTAGGAATGACTGTGTTTCAGCAGAAATGGTGAGATGCAGCAGAAACCACATCTTATGCATCCTTTTCAACCTGCACTTGGTTAGCATTGAAACAAAAGAAATATACAATGGACAAACGAGATATCTAGATAAAAAAAATATAAAATAAAATTAAAAAAATAAAAAAATAAAATAAAAATCTAGAGATGTACAAAAAGTACAACAGCATGCCTCCCCTCAACCATAGGCCTCCCCTTAAACATAGGCACTATGGATTGAGCATCCCAATGTTAACCACTAAGAATGAAAACCGAGGACCATCAAACTTTTTAGTTAACAAGTCTGCAACATTACGTTCAGTGGGAATTTTATCAACCTCAATAAGTCGCTTTTCATAAGCATCTCTTATAAAGTGATGCCTAATCTCAATGTGTTTGGTTCTTTGATGAAAAACAGGATTTTTGACAATACTTATGGTGCTTTGGTTATCGATAAAGATTTTGGTTTTCATGAAGTTAAACCCATAATCTAAGAGTTGATTTTGTATCCAAAGTACCTGACCACAACATGAAGCAGCTGCGACATACTCAGCTTCACAAGAAGATGTAGCCACGATAGTTTGCTTTTTACATTGCCAAGAAATAAGCCGTCTCCCTAAATATTGACATCCACCGGTAGTAGATTTCCTATCCCCTGTAGCTCCAGCATAATCACTATCCGAGAATGCTTCCAAATGAAATGGAGAATCCCGAGGATACCAAAGGCCTAACTTAGGAAAAGCCTTGAGATACTTGAAAATGCGTTTCACAGCAAGAAGATTGGACGTGGTAGGAGAAACTTGATTTCGAGCACACGCACTAACAGCAAACATGATGTCTGGCCTCGACGCAGTTAAGTACATCAAGGATCCTATCATAGACCTGTAGTAATGAACATTAACGGCCGCATCAGAAGAACTGTTATCTTTGAGCTTTGGTGGCTCAAATGGAGTAGAAGCCCTTTGTTGTCGACCAATATCAAACATTGATGAGAATGGTCTTGACCATACATTTTACTTTTATTGATGAATAAAAATCCCCTCCTTCCGTTGATCAACCTGTAGACCCAAAAAGAAAGTAAGCTGCCCCATGGAACTCATTTCGAATTCACTCTGCATGAGCGATTCGAACTCATCACTCCAATCCTGTCGAGTGGAGCCAAAAATAATATCATCCACATACACTTGAACAAGGATGATGTCTTTGGCATTCTTCTTCAGAAAGAGAGTCTGATCAATGGTTCCCCGTCGATATCCATTCTTCAAAAGGAATGAAGAAAGGTAGCATACCAAGCTCGCGGAGCTTGATGTAAACCATATAATGCCTTGACAACTTGTAACTTTCTTTGGGTGTTGGGGATCCTCAAAGCCCTTAGGTTGGGTAACATAAACCTCCTCCTCAATTTTCCCATTAAGAAAAGCACTTTTGACATCCATCTGGTACACCATAAAGCCCATAAATGAAGCAAATGCTAAAAATAGTCTGATTGCCTCAACTCGAGCAACTGGTGCAAAGACTTCAGTGTAGTCAATGCCTTCCTCCTGTCTGTGTCCTTGTGCAACCAATCGAGCTTTGTTCCGACATACAATCCCTCTAGCATCCCTCTTATTTTTTAGAATCCATTTAGTACCAATCGCTCTTTTACCCTTAGGAAGTTCTACAAGAACCCAAACCTGTTGATTCTTGAATTGTTGCATTTCTTCCTGCATTGCTTCAACCCAATCAGGATTGTTAAGAGCTTGATCAACGCTTGCAGGTTCCATCTGAGATAAGAAACATGCAAACATACATAATTGGAAATCAATATGATTGTTCCTGCGTTGATGCTGAATATAACTAACAAAAGCACTGGCTGACTGCTTCTTCTCCTTTAATTGACTCCTAGTTTGCACAGGAGAACTGACATTCCCTATGATCAAAGAAGGTGAGTGAACATTATGGATCCTTGTTGTAGCAGTAGGATTTACATCAATTGTAGATTTCATATTTGTCACATCAGGACCAGTATATTCATCGTCATAAGAAGAAGAGGTGAAGATGCCAGAGTCAGGATAATTGTATATCTTGCTTCCATCATGTAAATCAGAAGATGCAAGTTCTGAGGGTTTCGGAAACCTGAGAGATGGCCCACCAAGGTCATCCTGTGAGCGTCCAGCAGAATTGGACTTCCTTCCAGCAGAATTGATAGTTCTACCAGCAAAATTGAAAGCTTCAGCAGAAACAGGAGATGTTGGAGGAGAACGTTCAGCAGAAACAGAAAATGTCTCGGAAAGATTCATGCCAGCTTGAGCTTGTCTTTGGAGCTCTGTAAGTGCATCCGTCTCAGCTTGATCTTTCACTGAAGAAGGTGTCACACTAGGTGATACTTGATCATTGGTAGACATAGCTGCATTCACAAAAGATGTAGTAGGATACGAGGGTATAATAATCACATCTTGCTCATCATCTGAGTCTGAATCAGCATGATCTTGAGAACCTGCATATGTAGATACTGTAGCTTGGGTACCTGCAGAGAGGTTAGTACTACGAGACCTACTATAATTCAAAGAATCGGTAAGATAATCAAGGTCAAAGTACCAAGCTTGCCCAGTCCCTTGAATATTAGGTTTGTTCTCAAGAAAAGTCAAATTCATAGTTTCTTCAATCCTATGGGATGCAAGGTTATAGACTCTATAGGCTCTACCATGGGTGGAGTACCCAACAATGTACCCCTCATCAGATTTCCCATCAAACTTTCCCAAAGGGTCACTTGTATTCAAAATAGTGACATGGCACCCAAAGGGTTTGAAATAGCTAATTGAAGGTACCTCACCAGTTAATAATTCATAAGGTGTTTTATTATGGGGTTTAGTCACCAATACCCTATTTAGGACATAGCAAGCAGTATTGACCGCTTCAGCCCAAAACATGGTAGGAAGTAAAGAGTCTGCTAGCATAGTGCGAGCAGCCTCTATAAGGGTCCTATTCTTTCGCTCAGCAACTCCATTTTGTTGTGGAGTTCTGGGGTTACTATAATCCCTTTTAATACCCTTTTCCCCACAAAAATCAATGAACTTTGCATTTTTGAATTCAGTACCATGGTCACATCTAAGACACTTAACCTTGTGGTTGAACTGATTCTCCACAAGAGTGATAAAATCTTTAAGAAGAAGGTATGTCTCACTCTTGTGTTCCATGAAAAATACCCAACTAAACCTGGTATACTCATCTGTAATGACAAGACAGTAGATCTTGTGATTGATGCTTCGCACAGAGACCGGTCCAAAGAGATCCATATGCAAAAGATGAAGAGGGTGATGAATCAAGCTAACAGCAGAGATCCTTTTGTAACTAGCCTTATGTTGTTTCCCTTTGTTGCATGCAACACATGTGTGATCATTCTGAAATAGCTTGGAAGGTAGGCCTCGTACAAGATTGCCCGTTACGAGTTTGTTCATGTTCTTAAAGTTAACATGACCCAACCTGCGATGCCATTTGGTAGATTCATCCACAGAAGCCTTGGCGAGCAAGCAAGTGATGTTGCCTTGAGAAGAGAAATCATTCAGGCTAAAAGTATACAAGTTGTGTCTCCTTGGAACAGTGAATAGAACCATGCTAGGATCAGGTAATTTGAACTCGGACGAGAGAACAATGCATTCATTTTCAGTGAATAGGACTCGATGCTTCTTATCACATATCTGAGAGACAGAGATGAGGTTGAACTGATCGAGCTCCTTAACATAGAGCACATTTTCAAAGTCCATAGTTTTGGTCCGGATAGTTCCTTTGCCAGTAATATGTCCAACTCCACCGCCAAAAGTAACTTCACCACCATCCATGGCAACAAAATCTTCCAGTTTGTCTCTGTTGCCAGACATGCTTCTAGAACAACCGCTATCTACAATGCCACGATCTTTAGCTTTATCATACGTGTTGGTGTGAGCCTACAATATATAACAACAATAAAAAAAATTAGTTACAGCAAGGGACCCAAGTCATTACTGACTTGGGTCAAACTAGTACCAATAGTTGGAACTAGATTTTCTATTGGAGTGGGACCTCAAGTGAGTGGCAAAGCCAGGATCAGTCCAAGTCCAATAAGCAGATGGAGAATAGACACTTTTGCCATAATAGCTATTAAGATAATTAAGATAAGTAGAAAAATGTCTATTATGAGAAGGTAGTCTATGCAGTGGCCTTTGAGGATGAGAAAAAGGTTGGACATAAGGGGTCGTGGGTCTACCATTTCGTGCACGTCTTGCTGGAATAACATAACCAGCAGGAATGGATGCTTCAGCAGAATTGTAAGAATCAGCACAAATGGGCTTACCCGTATCAGCAGAATTGGGAAATTCAGCAGATATAGGGGTATCAGCAGAAATGGGGTTGGACCTATCAGCAGAAACGTCTGTAGGTGTTTTCCTTTTTGAGTCATTATTTCTTGAACCCCTCCCTTTATCCAATCGTTTCTCATAGTAATCACAGTCTTTTATAAGATGCTTGGTACTTCCACAAACAAAACAGGATTTAGAAGTAGAAGATTTATGATTGCTGAAAAGACTTCTCTTATTCAAAGAACCAACATTATCACACTTTGTTTTTGAATTACAAGAAAAAGAAACACTAGGAACAGACGCATTAGACACATAAGGACCTAAAATACTTCCAGTGACTCTTGTTTCTTCAGAAGCACTTCCAGTGGATTTGACACTAGTAGAGTCTTGAGAATCATTATCACTGGTACTGGGTTCAGAACACTCCATGCTAGAATCAAATGAGGAGAAGTCTTTGGGAGATGGTTCGGAAGACCTGTCACTGAAATCAAAGAAGGCAGAATCATTAGAATTAGCGAGACTGCCCGTAGGAGTCTTGATTTCAGTGGTCTCACTAGTCTGTTTCCCATATTCCCTTACTATCTCATTATCATCAGAAGCATTGGAGGTAGGCATATAGTTCCCTGTCATAGGTGGGGGAACTGCCTTCATATGGTCAACTTTGTCAAACCTATTGTAAATAGGGTTTGCTCCTATGTCTTCTAAGTCAGTGGTAAAAACACTAAATTCAGAGTTACCAAAACCCCAATCATCATCCCCGACCAAATTATGAAAGCCTAATCCCTTTTTAGTTCTAGCAGTCATAGAGCTATCTATTAATTTAAACAAGTTTTGTCCATGTTTGCTCCATTTTTCTTGATTAGCTAACTCTTTATCTAATTTAGCCAACAACTCTTGTTTTTCTTGAGAGGCTTGATTAATAAGTTTTTCCTTATACTCAAGAATGTTTGATTTATCTGCTAGATCATATGACAAAACTCTTATTTTCTCCTCATAGGCTAACTGATTATTTTGATAGTGTTTTATTTGTCTTTCAAATGTTTTAACAGCTTCTTTGTGAGAATTTAATGAAATAACAGTTGCATCAAATTGATTCCTTAGGTCAGAATACTGTTTGAAAATAGAATGATATTTAGAGTCATGACACAAAGAGCATGAATGTACCTCTCCAACAAATGCAAGTGGTTGATCACCAATTTGAGCACCACCAGCAGGAACACTACAATCAGCAGAAACAGAACCTTCAGCAGAAACAACCACACAATCAGCAGAATCCACAGATTCAGCAGAATCTACAACATCATCAGCAGAAATCACAACTTCAGCAGGAACACACTCTTCAGCAGAAACATCATCTTCAGAATCTGACTCATCATACATACTAGCCATCATTCCATAAACATCCAAAGATCTTGTTTCCACTTCATTATCCTCTGGAATACTGTCCCAATTCACAACACCACATCCATCTACAGATACCAAAGCCTTCTTATCAGGCTGAGAATTCCTTTCTTCCCTAGCTTTGTATGTAGAGTATTCTGTTTGAGAGGTTGGTGCTCTACACTCTCTAGAGAAGTGCCCCTTCTGATGACACTTGTAGCATTTAACCAATTGCTTGTCAAACCTTGCACTTTCCCTTCCATTAAATTTGATCTTTCTTCCTGCTTTCTTTTCAAACCTGCGAACTCTAATAGAAAGCATAGCCATCTGATGCTTCAAGTCATACTCCTCCAAGTCTTGTTTGTTTAATTGATCAAGATCATCAAAACAAAGCTGTTGATCCTTTTCATGATCAGCAAGAAGACTGTAGACAACATCATCAACAACCTTGGACACTTTTATAGAGTGCTCATTTGATGATGTTTGTGGAGATGGAAAGTAAGATGGATAACTACTGCTGCTGTTAGACCCATGAACAGCAGGTTTGTTCTGAGATGTACTGGATGATCCTACAAAAGCAGCATGAGAGGGTCTTGCATACCCTCTTACATCACTTTCTAGGAATTTAAGTTTGCTGTAGAGATCTTCAAAGGTGAGAAGATCCAATCCTCCTCTTGCTCTTAAAGAGAGAGAAACTTGTCTCCAGGATTCAGGCAAGGCTCTAAGAAAACACATATTCACTTCTTCTTGTTCAGGTTTGATTTTCAAACTGTTCATCTGAGTCAGCATCTTTTGCATCCTTTCATAGCATTTATCCAGCCCTTCTTCTGATGTCATCTTGAATTCAGCAAATGCTTGCTTTAACATTGTCTTCTGGAGTTTTCTAGACTCTTCATTCGATCCAAACTTGGCTTTTATGGCATCCCAGATGTCTTTAGCATCAATCATGTGATTAAAATCACTCATGTGTTCATCTGGAAGTGCAGAGATCAGAGTGGATCGAGCTTTAGATTCTCTCTGAAGAACCAAGTACTCATCAGCAGAAACAGGATCCCGATACACTATTTTTCCATTGGAGTCAGTAGTGGTTGGTCTTGCATGGTTTCCTTTCATAACTACATTCCAGCATTGAAGATCAGTACTACTGATGTAGTTTTGCATCTTCATTGCCCAAACATCATATTCACCTACTTTAAGATAGGGGAACTTTGCTGTGTTATTAACAGTGGTGACTTGAGGTAAGGTATGGTTGACAACTTCCCCCGAAGGGCCTGATTCAATAGTCATGATGAGTCGTAAGGGAGTTTTTGAGAGATTGATTAGGGTTAGGGTTTATGACAGAAAATCTTCTTATCCAGAGACTCTCAACAGGCTCTGATACCACTTGTGAGATCCCAGTAATAGATCTTTCTAGCCTGTTAAGGGTGGTAGATAACTTTCGCAAGTAAATCTACAAGAGAGGCTCTTGGTTGAATACCAAGCTATATGCGGAATCTATAACTTGATAATAAGAAGAATGATAACAGAGATAATAAGAAAGAAACAGATCACTATTGATCAATACATTAAAAATACTAACTATTGGAATGTGTTTTTGAGATCTAGAGGTGTCCATTCCACATTGCCGTGGGTTTCTTATATACTAGTGAAACCCTAGCGGCCCAATCTATCTAAACGGGCTTTGACTGATATGCATTATCACTTCCTAACATTTCTCATGCATATCCTAACTAACTATTACAAAACTGCGTTATCAGCAGAAACAATATTACTATCAGCATAAATGATTAACTATCAGCAGAAATGAAGTACTTGATATACGATCAGCAGAAATGAACTATATCAACAGAAATGACTTAGTCAGCGGAAATGATATATCCTAACAGTCCAGAAAGGACATATCTCAATCGAAAAAGTATCGTCCGTCGACAACATCGCCGACATTCTTACTAAACCCCTTAAACATGAATCGTTTAACTATCTACGCCTTGGTTTAGGAATAATGGAACACATTCCATATATCATATAAGTCCGCTTCTTATTCTTCTGTCTCAATTCTAGTTCGTGTTCCACTCCATGTCGTGACACCTTAAATACTTCATCCGAAGTACTTTAAGCACCTTTAATTCGCGAAATGCAAATTAAAAAGTCACCCCTCTTCGTAAAATTTTTGTCAAAATCAAGTTAAAAAATAATGCCTGAGGGCAGCCCCCATATAGGCGGCCCCCCAATATATTTGGGACCGCCAGGAGATATGGGACCGCCATCAGGAAATCAAAAATATGAACACTTAACAAAAATTTTCCAAACCACGAAAACAAACACTCCCCTTCGTGCTGTAGGTGACGAAAACGCACAAAACCCACCAAAACTCAAATCCAACCATTAAAACATCAATTGAAGATCAAATCAACATTAATAATCATTCCTAACATCACAAAGATCATCAATTGTAAGTCATTTCATTTATTTTCTTTCAATTTGAGTCTAGGGTTCATGATGAACATCAAAAATTGAAATTGGGGATTTTTGATCTTTCTTTCAATATTGAACAATTAAGACTACTAGGATACAATGTATAACAAATATACTTCCCGTAGATATAGGATTTACATACATTTTTGAATTTGTTGAAAAATTGATTTTGAACCAAAACCTTAATTTGATTGTCAAATCACTCACGTTAGGAACATAATAAAATTGTTGTTATGCATTGTTAATCCAATCTAAAAAAGTTTTCAAATACATACATAATGATCTCGTGAACAAATTTCTAGATACATAATTCATATGTATTTTTCGACTTGTCTGGTTGAGAAAAATCAAACTAAGAAGCGTTTGGGTTAAGTCTTAGGATTTTATATTTAGGTCGAGTTAATCGTTACTCCATATTTGTTACATATAAGCACACATTAGACATTTGCCTAACAAATGATAAATCTCATATGTAATGTCTTCTAAAATATATCTATTGATGATAGGTATACAAAAGAATGTCTCAAGAAAGACACAAAAGACCAAGAACTCACCATAAATCTTACCTTACTGAACACACCAACTCTTCACAAAAATCACCATTCATAAAAATACCCTTACGACTCATTCATGACGAAAGAATTATTGATGAAAGATTTTATTCCAAAGGTATTTTAGAAATGAAGCTAAACAAAACCAAATTTCAAACCTTTCTTCATTTAAACGGAAATTTGTATCCAAAATTCATATACGAATTTTATCAAACGTTTGAACTAACTCTTGTAAATGATTTTTGCATTATATTGTTTGAAATAAATTGAAAGTGAGTTGGTGCTTCATTTTAGGATTTTAGAACACTACTCAATATTCCGTTTGAGGGACATTGTTTTTACAACAATGAATGGTCCTTGAAATTCATCAATAAACACAACAACACTCCAACAAAAGATCCTCTCTATACCAAATTAACACATTCAACCTCAATCATATACAATATAACTAAGAAACGTTTAAATGATTTCAAGTTTGCTCTTAAGGATCCTTGTAACCTTTTCCTCGAAGAACTTTGTCCTTATCTCAAAGCGGCACATCTTCTCATTCGTGAGAACATCATATGTACCGTTGATATCGATAAAAATCTATTGTAGCTAGTGAAGCATATATGCTTTTCTGCATCACTTCCTCCACAACCTTCAACATCTCTCATTTCAATCTTAATCGAATAAATGACTTCAAACATCGATCCAATGGCATCTTGCCATACGGATTTCTGTTGTCAAAATTTCTCGACAATCTAACCAAATTTTATTCAAACAATCATAACTTCATCGCCTGTCCAACTAAAATGAATCGTTTACATATCATCCTAACTAACAAAAATTCTAAAGGCGATCGATGTGCGCATCATGATCATTACACGTAACATAGATGTAGTAACATAACACGTGTGTTTGATAGGATTATCATGCAAATAGACTTAAACTAGGTACTATTTCTAATCATGTATAACTTCCTCTAATTACGTTTAATGATTGCTATGTAATATTTAGTAGACATCTTAGTCATTTATATGCTTTATCTTAGCCACATTACATGACTTATTTACTCCTTTAGATACATTATGTGATTCTTGAAGTGATGGAAATGTCATAATCGCTCTTCTAATCCTCTTTGACCATTCTGAAAAGGATCAAGCTTCTGGAAAATTTCTTGATTCTCCAAGAACACGGCCCCCTTAAATGTTGGGCGGCTCCCTAATATATATGGGACCACCACCAATATAAAGGACCGCCATTAGGAGAAACATGAAATATTCCTGTCCCCTCCTTGTCTGCAACTTTGTTCCTACTCTTCCTAGGTCTAGCTGTCCTTTCTCTTCTAAACTAAACACTCCTTAGAACTCTCTTACACCAAAACCATGCCTTTCCCAAACCTCTTCTATATAAACATCATCCTTATTCATCTCAATCACCACTTCTCTTATAAACATCTCTTCAAAGTCTCAATGTCATCTTCTAACAGATCTCCTCGTGACTACTCACGAAAACACAAAAGAGAAATTCTTGAACCTTGGAGACAAAGTCATAATCTTCTACCTTCACCACTTTCTCCTCCACCAAATAGGACCTCACCTCCTCTCTCTCCAAGAAACCCACTACTTATATCTCCATCAAACTCTCCAATCTTTGATACCACTCCCTTGACTCATTCTCCTAACTCATCTAATCCTACATCTTCCTCCTTACTCCACAAATTTCTACTCAAAATCATAGTGAAAAAAAATTGCATGAACTCCTACACCTTTCAAATCTTCTTGATATCCACATTCAACATGCAATTGAGTTAACCAATCGGTCACCTCCCTCCTCACCATTCACTCACCCTCCTTTTCTAGACCAAGTAAACTTTCATTTGGACTTTTGTCACTATTGCTTGGGAACTCGTAAAATCTTCAATGTTTTTAAAGATGACCTCAACCAAATCAAATCTCTCATAATTGGGCCCTAAACTTTCATTTGGACTTTTCTAGTATTTGAATGAACTTTATTTATGAAGTATGGATTGAAATGTTGAGATATTTGTCTTGCCATGTTAGTTTGCACTTGTATTTCTAACCTTGTTTTTGAAGCAAACAACTTAATGCAAGATCAATCCTTTGGTGCCCCGAACAAGGAGGAACATACATCAAGGGTGAGTCTTTAATCGTCGATTTTTTTTCTCTCTACTACAACTCGACGATCAACCTTTTTGGATTCGACAAAAAAGGGGAGAAATAGAATTTAACTCATTAATAATTTATAAACTTCCAATTTTATATTAAATGAGTTTATGTTTTGTCATCATCAAAAAGAGGGAGATTGTTAATACAAATAATGTCTAAAATCGTTATTTATATTTTTTGACTTCTCGATGTTTTGATAATAACAAAATGTGAAAACGTTTACGATAAAATTAAACGTTTATAAATTACTAATCGTAAAATTTCATTTATAAGATTAATCACTTAAGGTATGGATAAACAAATCATTAAACATGATTAGTGATCAAGAAAATAATTTTTCTTTCCTAAACCTTACATTTTTACAAAAGTGTTTTTACAAAATTATAAACACAAAATAATTATTTATAAAAGAAATATTTTATTAAATTAATTAATTTGAAATCAGATTTTTCCCCCTAAAATGGAAGGTTCTAAATCAGATAACACCTTCCCTACAAAAAGACAAAAAGGAGAGCGTAGTCTACGGCGGGCCCCTTATAGGCCTGGCGGCCCCCTTATATATAAGGGACCGCTGGGACCGCCGTCAGCAACGACTATATTTTTGTCCCCTATAAATACTAGGCCACCCCATCTAAAAAACAGACCCTCTTGCCACGAATTTTTTTAGATCCATTTTCTCTCTTCTTTCTTCCTTTTTAAAACACATAACTTGATCACTAACATACCTTGATCTTGTTTTAAGTGATTAATTTTTTCTTCCTCCCTTCTTCTTCTAATCAAGTACAAGAGAAGAACAATCGTATTCTTCTACGTACGATTTGTTATCAAGTGATCTCTCTCTTCCTCCTCAAGATCACATATCTTCATTATATTTTTTTTGTGTTGTTGTGTAAATTGGATTGTGTCCAATAGTGTAAATTGTGTATTGGTGTGATTTGGATTGTATGTCAATCCAAGGGTATATATATATCTTGTGAGTGTATAAAGACTTAGTGAAGTCTTAGATTGGTTCTAGCTAAGATTAGGACTCGACATCTAGCTTAGTGTCGGAAAGAAAGTAAGTGACATGTAAACGGTTTTCTCCGCCTAAAGGGAGCTTGTTGACATAGTGAAATCTCGAGTGGAGTACTCGGGGAGTGGAGTAGGAACGAAGAGGTGCTTCGTTGCCAAACCACTATAAATCTCGGTGTCTTGGTTTGATCGTTTCTTTCTCTATCTCTTTATTATTATTGTTTACTTTGTTCATTACTTTAGATAATATAGTTGTGATTCATATTGTTGATTGATTGACATATAACTCGAATCAAAGAATTTTCTAAGCAAAGTTTTAAAACGACCAATTAACCGGTAAACTATTTAACCCCCCTTCTAGTTTCTTACAAAACCCGAGTAAGATAACATGGAATTAACCATTTCCTTAAGAGCTCTATTTTTCCTTTCTGACACACTATTTTGTTGTGGTGTGTAAGGAGTTGTAGTTTCATGAATGATTCCTACAGATTGGAAAAATACAGGATCATAATATTCACCACCTCTATTTGTGCGTAAGGTTTTAATTAAGTCATTTTGTTGCAATTCAACTTCAATTTTATAAATTCTAAATTTATCAAGGGCTTCATCCTTAGCATGTAGCAAGTAAACATAGCAAAACCTAGAGGCATTATCTATAAAAGTTATAACATACTTTTTATTGCCTAAAGATGGTGTTGCATGAAAATCATACAAATTACTATGTATTAATTCAAGTATGACAGATTTCCTTGTTATACTTTTAAATGGTTGTCTAGTAATTTTTGTTAACATGCAAGTACTACACTTTTCTGTATTTTCATCAATAGCAGGAATTAAATCATCTTTATACATTTCAAGCATTCTTTTATAGTGCACATGTCCTAAACGAGCATGTCATAATGAGGAATTAACAACATTAGAAGAAGAAGACATATATACAGAATCCGAATCATCCAAAACTTTATTCAGGTTCAACATAAACATACCATTGTTATAATAACCAAATCCTAAAAATACACCACACTTCGATAAGATATATTTATTGGATTCATAAACCTGCTTGTATCCACACTTATTCAACACAGGACCAGAAACTAAGTTCATACGAAGTTTAGGTACATACAACACATTAAACAAAGTAATAGTTTTTCCAGAACTAAATTCTAATGCTACGCTTCCTTTGCCATGAACAAGAGCGAAATGTTCATCAGCCGTGTAAAGTGCAGATCCGTCTTCCACTAGTTCGAATGTTTGAAACCACAACGATCTTTACAAACATGAGTTGTAGCACCAGAATCAATCCACTACGCAATTGCATCAACCTGCACATAAAATGCCTCAGAAATTAGTGAAACAAAATATTTAATAAATCTGTTACAAACATGTACTAAATTCTGACCTTGGTCTTGGGATTGGTCCTTAGAACCTTTTCCCGAACCACTAGCACTTGCGTTATTTTTCTAGTTTCCACTACGACAATCCCTCTTAAAGTGGCCAGTTTTGCCACACATCCAACATTCCAATTTAGGTTTCTTGTTGGAACCAGAACCACCGTTGTTATCCTTGAAACCAGTTTCTTTCCTTTGTTTTGTTTGTTGTTTTTATTCTTTCCACCCTCTTCTATCATGTTCACCGAGGGTCCAGCAACTTCTTTTCCTTTGCCCTTATCACTTTCCTACGCCCTTAGAGACTCCTATATGCACAAGTGACTACAAAGTTGAATCAAAGACAAATTGTCTTTACCATGTTTCAAAGTATGTTTAAAATCCTTCCAGGAAGGAGGCAACTTATCAATTATACTCGAAACAGAAATGGATTCATCCATTTTCAAGCCATGTTGTGTGTATTGTCCAAGGATCCTAAGACGTTCATTGTACTGTTCCATGACCGGTCTAGAATCGACCATCTTGTAATTGTTAAAATTACTTACAAGGAATTTCTTACTAGAAGAATCCTCTGCCATGTACTTGGATTCAAGTGAATCCCATAACTCCTTAGCCGATTCAACATTCGTATAAACATCAAAAAGAGAATCCGACATACCATTCAAGATGTGACCCCTGCATATGTAGTCATCATTCTCCCACTTTGCCCTTATCCTTATCGCTTCCACTGTCGCATCTTCCATCAATTCCGGCATCGGTGTAGTCAACACATAAACCATCTTCAACGTTGTCAACAAGAAATGCATCTTCTTCTGGCATCGCCTAAAATCATGCCCCTCAAACTTGTCTAATTTCTCAAAGTTCGTCGTCATATCCTTCACTGTATTTCCAGCCAAGATCACAACAATTACTTTATACGTTTGTTAGAAATTTGGGGTGTGTGTGATGATGTGATAATCCTGGATAACTCGCTTATATCGTGTAAAAGTCCACTTTTCGTATAAAGTATTTTGACCCTTATCAATGTCTGGGTTGCACGAAATCTCTATCGGGATAATATAAGGAGTATATCAATTTGTGTTCTAGGCACAAGAATCACAAATCATGAACAATAGAGGAATTGTAAGTGTTTTTCATATGTTTTCTGAGACCAGATCTGTTGTGTTTAAAAAACAAAAGTTTTATGACAGTTGAAGGCAAATACCCAACAGTTACAACTGTTCACCAACCAACACGTTGGTTGGGTTTTAGAGGGAAATTAAGGTAAATCCTTAATACAGATTTATAAAAAATCGTCTAGGTTTAGGGGCGCTGCACCAAACCTCGCAAGGGGCGCTGCCCCCTCGACCCCTGCCCGCTGACCTGGCAGCAGGACCCCAGCAAGGGGCTCTGCCCCTTGACCCCCGCTTTTCCTGTCATGGTCGAGTTCATATTAGCTTAACGAGTGTGCACTCCACACTTCCCTAACTCGTATTCGAGCCGAATATAAAATCTCATCGGTCTCTAGTAAATCATCATTACCTAAATGGTTGTCGATGACACTAAAATCACTAACATATTGTAGTTAAGTTGACCTTGGAAGTCAAAAGTATAGTTCAAAAGCTAGCACCAACGTGTTGCAAGAAAACAGATTATTGCTTGCAGAATCGAAATTACCGTAGTCATATGCACATTCTCACTGACCATTTTAATTCATTATCAAGATATATACTTTGTGAAGTACTTAATTCAGCTATAGTCATTCGTGATTTTGAGTTTGCATTTCTGGCTTACGGAAAACTTAATCTTATTTGAAATGATATAAAAATGAAGTAAGAGGTTACGTAGCTCCACTAAACTCTTCTCTTACCTTGCTAAATGTTCCCTAACTGAATAACTGTTTTCCCGCGCTTTTCCACCATGAAAATGAAACAAAAAACCTTCAATTCCTAGTGTATTTCTTCTTTATTTCTAATTATGATTAGTGATTTAGATTCAGTAGCTTAGATTAAGCAGTTTTGATGTTTTTTAATCAAATTGTTGTTGATTTCAATAAAACCCAATTTCATTTTTAGACATTATGTCAAACAAAAATAGGACGTCTTTAGGGAAACCTACAATTCTGATAAAATTTAACGATCATGTTATGGGGAATCAGAGTAAGAAGATTGTTACGGATCAATTTGAGAATACTGATTAAATTAGGGTTTATAAGAAGGATAATCATGTATCAGAGGTTGCATGTGATGAAATGAGGGACGATGAAAGCATTGACTATAGTAAGGAGATGGAAAAAGTAATTGAGGACAGTATTGATAACAACGAATGCAATGTAAGTTTTTCTGATCTTAGTAAGCATGATGAGATTAGTAAGAGTGATGATAGAACTCAAGAGGTTAATGATAATGATAACTTTGTGAATGAAGCAAACATCAAAAATAGAGATGAATCTTGTCATAAACCTAAGTCATACGCTAATGCTGTGCAAAAGAATGTGATTCAATTAGATACTAGCCTTGATTTTACGCCAACTGTAATTAGTGAGGATGGATCAGAATTTGTTATCTTTGATGAAAAAATTGTAGCTCAATTTGTGGGCAATTTGTGGGATGTTAGATGTCTGAGAATGAACTAAGGTATAATATTAGAAGAATGTAGGGTAGGTATGGCCTAATTGATGCTCAAATGGACAGACATGGAACATGTTACTTTAAGTTTAGGAATCATAAAGGAATGGAGGAAGTTTTAGCTAAAGGCCATGGATTGTAAACAATAAACCTATGTTTGTTCAAAAGTGGGATCCAATAAGAATGGATAACACTACAACTTAAATTTGTAAGGATGTGAAAGAAAGGGCAAAGTATGCTAATGTTTTGGTAGAATTTGATGTGAATAAAGGGTTTAAAGATGAGATTTGTATGCATTATAGAAGTAAGGATAATGTGGTTAGAGGAACAAAGAAGGTAAAGGTTGAATACACGTGGAAACAAGATCTGTGCACACAGTGTAGAGTGTTTGGTTATAGTGATAGCAAATGTGGGAAAGTTCAGAGGTCAACTGAAGAAAGAATTCAAGAAACAGTTAATAGTAAGGAGAATAATGTACAGGGATGGTTCTTTGAGGTAAGGTACAAAAGGAACAATAAGATGGGAAAGAATGGTCAGGTTGGAGTCAATCAATGAAGAGGGCGTAAAAGGAATGTTTGGAACAAAAATGGAATCTACAAGAGGAAAGAAGATAGTCAAAATGAAAGGAATGGTGTTCCTAATCATGTAAAGGAGAATATGGAAGTAAATCAAGGTAAGAAGTGGTCAATTCAAGATGCTATAGAGGATGCCTTAAAAAAATCTCCTAATAAGTTTGTTGCCCTGGAAATAATGAATAAGAAAGAAGAACTGAATATGCTTAAAGATAGAATAATAGTAGATCAGTTTTAGAATAAGAAAATCCAACTTACATGCTTTGAAATAAAGAATTGGTCAAAGGATATGATACAATATTTTAAAACCAAATAGGAACATGACAGAATGAAAGAGATATATGACATGAATGAAAAGAATGAAGATGTATTAGAAGGTGAGAATGTAGCTGCTAAGAAATGTTCTGCTAATAATGTTATTGGAATGGATTCATCTATGTTGAATTGACAGATGATATGGATTTCTTTAAATGTCTTTAATGGACTACAAGATCGCATGTTGGAATATTAGAAGTATGAATAAAGTAAAAAAGCATAATGAAGTAGCTAATTTAATTAAGGAAGAGAGTTTAAGTGTGTGTGCAATCATTGAGACACATTTTAAACCTAACAAAATTGCTGATGTTAGTAGGAAGTGTTTTGGTGGATGGGATTGGGTGTTAAACTCTGTATATAGTTTAAATAGCTGCAGAATTTTGGTTGGATAGAATAAAGATAGGGTTCATATTATGGTGCTGAACATGACTAAACAAAGTATATTTTGTTTAATGGAGATCATTGATACTAAAAAAAGGTGTTTCTGTAGTTTTGTATATGCATCAAATAGTGGGATTGAAAGAATATATATGTGGAATGAGGTGAGTGCTGCAAAGATAGTGGCAAATGATAATCCACGGTACTTGCTTGGAGATTTCAATCCGACTTTAAAAGCTGAGGAACACTCATGTGGTGGGTCATATATAAATGGGGAAATGCAAGATTTCATAGATTGTATCAATGATTTGGAGGTAGAAGATATAAGCAGCAATGGTATGTTTTTTACTTGGATTAAATCCCCAAAAAAAAGTACTTATAGCATTATGAAAAAGTTAGATAGAATTAAGGTCAATCATAGTTTTATGGATAAATTTAATAGTGCTAGAGGCAACTTTATGCCTTTTATGACCTTTGATCATAATCCTGTTGTCTCAAACATTGCAAACTGTTTAAAAAAGAAAAAGAAAAGTTTTAAATTTCCAAATTTTATAATGGGAAAAAGTGAATTTAACTATAATGTTGAGGATGTGTGGAATATGCAGATTGAAGGACACAATATTTTCAAAGTTTTAATGAGGTTCAAGTTGCTAAAAATCCTTTGAAGAAGTTGGCTTGGAAGAATGGAAGGTTAAAAGATAAAGTGGATAAATGTAGAGCATAATTAAAATGTGCTCAAAGTCTGATGGAAAGAAATCCTCATGATGATCATATTAAAGAAGATGGAGCCAAGTGTTGAGCTAAATATTTGGATGCTGTTAGTGAAGAAGAAAGTCTTTTGTTGCAGCAAGCAAAATTGGAATGGATAAGTAAAGGAGACAAGAATAGTAAGTTTTTTTCACAAGGTGATCAAGAGAGCGAAGCTAATGTCAATAAAATATCAAGCATTTGTAATGAGGATGCTGAGAGATTTGAAGGGGAAGCTATTGCTGACCAGTTTGTAAACCATTTTAAGAAGTTCCTTGGAGCTAATAATGATGTGGAGGAGCTTGAAGGTCAACAATTTGCTCTCAAATAAGATCAATAATGATGAATCTAAATTAATGATCAGAGATATCATAGATAAAGAGATTAAGGAGGCTATGTTTGATATTGGGGAAAACAAAGCTCCTGGGCCTGATGGTTTCACTTCAACTTTCTTTAAAAGTTCTTGAGATATTGTTGGAAAGGATGTGTGTTTGGATATTCATGATTTCTTTAATTTCAGGAAGCTGTTGGGTGAAGTTAATGCAACAGTGATCTCTTTAATCCCTAAAATTCAACAACCAAACAAGGTCTCAGACTTCAGACCCATTGCTTGCTGCAATGTTCTCTACAAATGTATCAACAAAATACTAACTAAGCTCTTGATAAAATTGTTAACTTTAACCGGAGTGCTTTCATACCTAGAAGAATTATCCAAGATAACCTTATGTTATCTTAGGAGTTACTTAAAGGGCGCAATTATAAAAATAGGCCTAGTAGATGCTTGACAACCCTTTAACGAACGAAACTTAAATGACTCCTAGAGGTACATAACAATTGTTATTAGATCGATCTCTAATCAGTCATGTAGGAGACTACTCGTTAGACCATTCTTCGAGGACGAAGAATCTCTTCGAGAGGGATGTATTGATGCATGCCTTATCCCACATCATTCATGAATAGATGGGATACTAGAATTTGAATTGGGGAACGTGTTTTAGTATAACGTATGTGCATTATATAAAGAACAAAACCGTGAGGCAGTGGTGCTAAAGCGGACAATATCTTCGTACCAAAGTTTGTGGCAATCCTTTTACGAATCTTAAGTAATTTTTAGAGATGCTTAACAACCCTTTAACAAGATTTAAGTGACTTCTAAAGTTACATAACATATATAAACTCCATATTTCCATTTATTTTCATCATTATCTATATAAAAAAAAACATATAACGAGACCATGATTTGGTTTATTTGGTATATTTTCTTCTTTCTTTTTGTTATGTGATTTGATAGGACATTAATGTCCATCACCATATGTGACATTTCATTATTAATGAAAGCTACCACAACTACCCTCCGACAATGACATCAAACTTCATTTGTATACGGAACTACCAATGTCGCCGTGTCTTATTTGTAGGTATGTTTTTCATTATATTTACGAGCAATTTATTTCTTTTTAAATAAAGAAATATATGAATTTATGATAAATAGTTTCTGTATTTTTGGAAAAATAAAACTTATAAATATACATAAATAACAATCAACCGCAAGTAGAATATTTGTTTGATGGTTGTGAAAGTGTGAAACATGTCCATATCATCATTCCCCTATCTTAAATCTAGCAAATACTTACGCTCAAGAGAAAGTTATCTACTAAATAAACAAGGTAATAAAAGTTTGTTAAATTCTTATATTATAGTTTCGTAAAAGTTTGGTTAACAACATTTCTCAAGGCCTACAAGTCAGAAGCTAGCCTCCAACCATAACTTGCGAACGTGAACATGGATTTATTGATCTCACGTATTGTATTTTTTTTTGAAAAAAGTAGCACTAACAGTGAGCAATAACAATAAGTAGCAGTGAACTGTAGTTGTAAGGAATAGTGGTTTATTTTCTTTATATAAACGCTAAGTAACGTAGGTGTATATGTAATCATGTGTAAAATTCCTCTTAAATGCCCAATGCTTCTAAATGTTGTTTTCACGAAGCTTTGGAAAATAAGCATTCTGGCAAAAATAATAAAACTAATTGTTGCTTGCCAAATGAACATTAAAAATCACAACGCTCGACGCTCATCATAAAACCTCTTCAACAAACATACCACCGAAAGAAATTAAACAAACATTTACATATCGAGAATTATAAGTCATAGATAAATAAGATCCATACAATTTACAAAAGATTAGTGCATTCACTTAGTATCAACATAAAAAATCCAAAATAATATCCGGTCTTATCTTAAAAGAAATTGACCGGAATATAGGAGTGTCGTCAGAATTTGAAAATAAAGATGGTGGTTATAAAGATATGTGAGATAGGTAGGAAAGGTTATGTGGTAATAAAGAGAGATGAATACTATAAAAGATGAGTGTATTTTGGATTTTTTATCATATTAATAATAAAACAAAACACCAAATCACATTTACCTTTATAATAAAAAAGTGGACATGTGTCGAGTAATAAGAGTATGTTTGACGACACGTAGCAGTTACCGGTAACAATAGTTGTTTATGAAAAATATGTGGTAACGTAGGAGTAGCAGTAATTATAAAGTGCAAAATTACAAAAAAAGACATATAATGGATTGATTGCTTTACATTTCATGTCATCATCTTAATTTGTGAGGGTATATGTGTAATTTTAAAATAAAACGCTCGAGCATTATTTGAAATGCTTCTTTAGCAAGCATTTCAAATTGAAGCAGTTTCATAAAATTCAAACTCTAGTTGTTTTGTTACCAAACAAGCTTTTCAATCAAATTGCTAACCATTTGTCGCTTACCGCTTCAAAACGCTTTCAAATGCTGGCTACCAAACATGACCTAAATAGGATATAGCAGTAGAGCGGTAGAGCATGACAAAAATAAAAAATATGTTGAAAATGAACAAACGGGATATATTTGAACCATTCTTGGTAATTTTCTCATAAATTATAAACATGGATGCTTTACTATTGTATATGTCAAATAGGGGTGTAAACGAGCCGAGTCGAGCCGAGTACTGCCAAGCTCGAGCTCGACTCGAATACTAAAACTCGAGCTCGAAACTCGACTCGAGCTCGGCCGAGCTTTATATTTCGAGCTCGAGCTCGACTCGTCATATAAAATTCAAGCTCGAAACTCGACTCGAGCTTGATTATTTCCACATTATCCTGCTTCGGAACTGATAAATTACTCCGCATATCTCAGGCTCGGCTCGCTCTTTTATGTATATAAAGGGTAATAATTGTTAAGTTAATTTAAGCTCGATAAGGCTCGCGAGCTTCACGAGCCGAGTATCTTGGAGCTCGAACTCGACTCGATAAAATACTCGAGTAGCTCGAGCTCGAGCTCGACTCGTTTAGATCGAGTCGATTTCAAGTAGTTTACGAGTCGATCTCGAGTAACTCGCGAGTTGTCTCGTCTCGTTTCACCCCTAATGTCAAAGAAAAAGATTACACGTGACACAAAAGATGAATTGAAAGGTTAGCTATATGATGTTGTAAATTCTGGTTTAAGACTTGTACATGGATTAACGAGTCTTTGGATTCTTTTCCATATTTGTCTTCCTCGGTGTTGTTTTCTCTAACCTTCATATGCTATTTTGGTAAACCTCTAAACCCATAAGTACAGCTCCTCGTGACACTCAATGCTACTATGTAAAAACAAACTTTATTTTAACTTAACCCTTCCTTACAAAGAACATACCCTAAACCTTCACCAAAACCTTTGGTAAAGAGCTTAGTCATTGGGGAGGCTGAAGAGAAGTTAGCAAACTTAGGTCTTTTCTAAGTTCAAGGTACCATCGGTCCCGCAACCACCGGTTCCTCAAACACACGGAACTGGTGGTAGCGGGACCGATGGTTGCGGGTGCCTTGAACTTAGATGAGCACTTAATTTTGCCAACTTTTTTTCACTCTCCTCAATGACTAAGCGCTACACCAAAGATTCAATATCATTGTTATTCTCTTCCGGAACATCCGGCATTGTTTGATTAAAGGTTTTTGGGGAAGGGTTGGGTATCTTGTTGTAGTGGGTAAAGGTTGGGTTTCAAAAGTTAATATAAAGTTTGTTTTTACAAAGTAGCAGTAGTAGGCATTGAGTATTAGAAAAAGTTGTCTTTGTGGGTTTAGAGGCAAGAGAATAGTCACTTTGTTGATTTATTGGCTAAGCACCTGGTTGAAGTTGTGGCTCAGGAGTTTGGTCAAGACGACCACAAGAAACAAATTTCTTCTTTAGAAGAGAAGGTGTTAGTAGCAAAAGACAAGGCCAAAAAAACTTAAAGCTTCATCATCTCAACAAAACCCAAAATATGGTCAAGTGAAGAAGGGAAAGAACAAAAATGTTGAAAAACATTTGTTTAAGTTAAATTGTATCTTGTTGTTTAGGCCCCTTTGGAAGCTGTTTTATTTTCCCTTCGGAAAATAAATACATTCATAGATTGCTGTATGGCGCGATTGTTAGTTTAACGTTTATTATTGTTATTATTATTCTCTTTATGTTCTTGTTTTTTCTACAATATGTTCGGGTGCAAAAGTCGATTAGGTTGCTATTTTAATCATTGGTAGATGTTTGTGAGGTTGTGCACTATTATGGAAAGGCCGTTTTGCAACAAAGCATTTTTAGCGAGTGCAAAAGTTATCACTATGGAGCTAGCAACTGTATAGTACCTTACAGAAAGCTGCTGTATTTTACATTGACCTTGATTTATTTGGTCTATTTTACTGCTGCCCATTTGCGTTTGGTATATGTTGATCGATTTTAAGTGACGTGTCACCAAGATTAGAGAATGAAGGGCTTGATCTTGGATGTTGACTACCTCTAGGTTCATGGTATGTTTTAGTTGTTGGTTTTCAGAAACTACGTGATAGTTACCTAACTCATTTTAGTAACCTTTGTTTGGAACTGAGTTGCTTGACCTGCATCAAAGAGGATATAAGCATTTGAGATTCATCAGTGTCCAATTTATAGATGAAAATGTGAAATATATCCACTTTAAAAGGTGGTTAAATTTAATGTTAATAATATTGGCTCTAATGATGAATTAACCCTATTTGGTGCCATTTTTTCTCCCTGGTCATAATTTAGTGTGTTAATGGTATATTCAAATTCTACAAGAGAACGTAGGCGTGAAACTCGTAAGATAAGCTGGTGCAAAGACAAATGATCTAGCTGGTGACCACATCTACTATGTTTGCCAGTGGCCTCATCGCTAAAGGTGTCAACGTACAAAAATACCATTATCCTAAGTTACCATAAACTTGAATTTATGATAGTTAATGCAACAGGCGTGAATCCTATACGGATATAAATTTTATAATCTTTGTATACCTAACACAAGAATTTATATTTGAAAAGGCCTAAACTTGGCAGCCAAATATCGATTGTACTTTATAGGTCGAGGATCGTGAGCCATTAGATGTTGCGACCAAAAGGTAATGATGTTGAAGGAGATGGAAGGAGTAGGACGGAACGGTTTTATCACTACTGAGACAGGGAATAGTGCCAAGACTACTCTAGAAATTGTAGAGGGGATGCAATTTGATCATGTTTACCTATCTAAATATATTCTTGATTTACAAAAAAAGGTTTGTTTGACCGTAAAAGTCAAATGGTCTCAAAAGACAAATTATATTGTTGATTTCAGTTGCTTTTGGTTGACAAAATGATTACAAACCCAAAAGGAGATGTATATTGGACCTTGCGGTTCTAAGAGGGAGGAGTGTGGTGACACGGGTATCTCGTCATTGCCTATGTGGCACACTCTCTCTCCTCTTCACTTGCTAGCCACCATACCAACATGTCTAGCCATCTCTAATTTTTTGATATCTCGCCATGGTGGTGGCTCAAATAAAGACAAAAAAATTTATCTCTTTTCTTTTTTTCTTATTTATAAATGTATATGTTTGTGTGTGAGTGGTGGGGCCAAAATAAGGAGATAGGGGTGTGTTATGAGTGAAGGGGTATTTTTGAGTGGGAGTGAGATGCTGATGTGACAGCCTGTGGGGCCCAAATGAAGAGATATATTGTGCCACCATACTCCTCCCTCTAAGGGGACTATCCGGTTGTGATAATTGCTGAGAATGATGAATAAGAAGTTTTGGCTCCGGTTATCTGGAATAAACTTAATGGCATACTAATAATTGCAGTTGTAAAAGCTCCTGCCTTAGGTGAGCGTAAAAGCCACTACTTGGAATTAACTTAAAAATCTATACTGGATTACTAAATCTTTTGGTAACCTTGGTACTCGAATTTATTTGTTAGGCCGACAAGTTTATGTCCATGAAGATGGACATTCTTCTGTTAAAATTTGCAACATTTTAGTAAGATATTTTTTAGTTCACGTACTCGAACGAGAATTTGAATATCTTTCCTTGTTAAACATTCTTGGGCTTGGCAATTAACACAGGGCCACTTCCATATATGAGTAAAAAATTTATCCTAACTTCCGAATATGTTCTAGCGTCTAATATTTTCTTCTTATATATCCTCGTGCTCCTTGAGATGATCTAGAAAGAAAAATAGGAAGAAAATGAGATGAGATGAGGTAAAAACAACATTCATAGATAGCTTTGTTAGCCTTTTGGCATTGAATATGTCAAATAAAAAGAATAGACGTGTAGACAAAAGATATAATGTTGTAAATTATATATGGTTAAAACTTGTACATAGAGTACCAACAAGTCTTAATTTTTTTTTTCCATATTAGTCTTCCTCTATTTTGGTTTCTATAACCTTCAAATACCATATTTGGTAAACCCCTAAACCCACAAGAACAACTCCTCCTGACACTTAATGCACTACTAATGCTACTATGTAAAGAGTTAAGATCAATATAGACCTATTATTTGTCATAGATCCAATGAATCAATCTCAACCATCTATTTTTTCATCAAAAATAAAAAAAACTCACTTTTTCACCTCTTTTTTAAAAATAAAATATCTTACAAACGGTAAATCGTCACACGACAAAAAATACACCTTCGCGACGAGTATTTTTTTATCTTTCAGTAGACGGGTGACACGATATACTTTCGAGGAACTTTTCTTCGATTTTTTTTTCAGTCACGAATTGCGAAAATCATATATGATTCGTATAACGAATCATATATGATTCGTATAACGGATCATATATGATTTCATAAAATCATATATGATTTCATAAAATCATATATGATTTGTAATTCCGACGAACTTTTTTTCAATTTTGTTTCAGTCACGAATTACGAAAATCATACATGATTCCTATGACGAATCATATATGATTCGTATAACGAATCATATATGATTTCATAAAATCATATATGACTTTATAAAATCATAAAAAAAAGTTCGTCGAAAGTACATATTGTCGCCCCTCTATAGAAAGATTATTTAATTCTCGTCGAGATGTATGTTTTGTTTTGCGTAACGATTAACAGTGTATGAGATATTTAATTTTTAAAAAAGAGGTGGAAAGTGGGTTTTTTTATTTTTGATAAAAAATGAGTGGCTAGGATTGGTTCATTGGGTCTATATTGAACTTTTGGCACTATGTAAAAGCAAACTTTTTTTTAACTTTTAAGACCCAACCCTTTGTTGAGTTGTGAAGACTGATATAGGCCCCGATGTGTGTGGCGCATGTGGTGCAACCTCAAGTTAATCCAGATTCAACGATAGCTCAGGTAGAGCAGATCACGCCGTTCAGATAGAGTGGGACAGGTGGTCAGCGACTCTAGAATATGTTGCGTCGTGTATCGTTGGAAGAGAGACCTATTGTAGCACTGGGTTTGAGGGGAGGATTGTTGGGTGCAAACCCAATCCTACATCGGTAGAATAAGTAAACTGAAGATGAGATTCACACATATAAATACCCCTCTCATTGTAATTGTAAACTAGGATCTGGGTGTGTGTGTATTGTACCCCGTGCAGTTTAGCACGGGGCGTGCAGTTTGGCACGATCGTGCAGTTTGGCACAAGCCTGAGTAGTTTAGCTCAGAGCTTAATAATATCACTCTGGTTTGATCCCGTGGACTGCCACGACTATCCTAGTCGTGGATACCACGTTATATCTTGTGTCGATTATATTCCGCATTTACTTTTCATAAGCCTTGTTTGTATTCTTTGTTTGTTCGAGCGGTGTGTGCAGGAGCTATATACCGTACAGAGGTCTGTACAGAGCTGTGTGCAGGTGCCATATACCCTAACAAAGTGGTATCAGAGCCAGGCTATGATAAACAATGGCAGAAGATGGTAAGATAAAGATCGATAGTATGATGGTTATGATTTCGGTTTCTGTAAGATGTAGATCGAAGACTCTATATCAGAAGAAGCTTTAGGAGCCTTTGGCAAAAGCCAAACCTACAGGTATGAAGGCTTTGTTATTATTATCTTTGTAGCCCTATAGTTGGTCAAGCACTGTTACAGCAGTTAATGGTTCGTGTAGAACTACTAAGCTAACGTTCAAAGGGATTTGAGATTTGATTCTTTGTTGAAGATATTCGTCGGAAGACATCCAGAGAATATACAAATTATTTGTTAAGTGCAGAGGATAGATACAGGGCAGAGGGTACGACAGAGGGCAGGAAGCAGAACAGAAACAAGTCAAAATCATGAAAGATAAGAGAGATAAAGTACAGGCAGAATTTCACATGTTAGAATTGCAACCAGAAAGGCCACTTTTAGAATCAGTGTTTGAAGCCTGTAGCCTCCAGGGATAAGGAGGTTAACATGGCAGCTGGAGACTCTGATGACGCATTGGTTTGTTGCGGATTGTATTCTGGATTCTGGTGCATCGTTTCATGCTACCTATTGCAAAGAAGAGTTAGAAAGGTTCAAGCTACGCTCCGGTAAGGTTCGTTTAGCAGATGACAAGACTTTAAACATTGCAAGCGTTGGGGATGTTGTCTTCAAAACTTCTTTTGGTACAAGTTGGACTCTGAAGGATGTCAGATACATTCCAGGCCTAAAGAGAAGGTTAATCTCAGTTGGGCAACTTGATGAGGAAGGTTACCACATAGGTTTCGGAGACCAGCAGTGGAAGGTTACTAAAGGTAGTTTGATGGTAGCTCGTGAGAACAAATGTGAAAGCTTGTATATGGTTGAGGTACACCCTGAGAGGATTGGCGCAATTATTGATGGTAGTGGCAGTGCAGCTCTGTAGCACCAGAGACATAGTGATATAAGCAGGATTGGTATGAACATGTTAGCTTCCAAAGGCAATGTTCCAGATGTACGGAAGGTAGATATCTACTTCTGTAAGCCAGGTGGTTTGGGGAAGCAGAAGAAGCTTTCTTTCATAATGTCAGAGAAGACAAGGAAAATGCAGAGGTTCGAGAAGTTCATACAGAAGGCTATGGCCCTACATTTATTGCATCAATCTAAGGATCCCGCTACTATGATACTGTTATTGAAGAATGCAGCAGGAGTTGCGGTAGGTATGATGCAAACCTTCAGGTGAAGTGTTTGAAGTTTGATAATAGTGGAGAGTATAGTAGCTGACCGATTAAGTTTTGTGTCAAGAACGAGATTGTGATGCTAAAAATGGTCCCAGAAACACCTCTACAGTTTGGTGTTGCTGAAAGATTGAGCCGAACATTCAGAGCAGAGAGCACGAGTCTTCGTGCAGAGGCTCCAAAGATGTTATGGGCAGATTCAGTTAGTACGACCTACTTAATCTACCGCATACCCTACGTTCCGATAGGGTTGCGTATTCCAGAGGAGGAATGGCGAGGGACGGATACTAGTCTCGCACACTAGAAGGTATTTGGTTGTGACTCATTTGTTAAAGTGAAAGATGTTTGCGAGAAGCTATGAAATGTACATTCATAGGCAACGGCTTAGATGAAATGTGATATAGCTTTCAGGATACGAAGAGTCACCAGGTTATCCAAAGCAGAGATATTACATTTATGGACTCGATTTATAGAGCCAGGTCAGCGACAGATTCAAGTAGCTTAACGAAGCCAATACAGAAGAGTCAAGTGGTGTTAGTAGACATTCCAGAGAACCTTGCAAAGAATGATAGCATAGTTACAGAGCATGGGTTGAGTTCAAAACTCAGTCAGAGCCCAGGTGGGAGCTCATATATGAGTGAGGGATCAGAAAATAGTAGGAGCTTCAAGGATAGTGGAAGATCAGATGAAGAATACTCTGAAGACGGAGCATCCTCTAAGGAGGGAGGCTCCGAGACTCCACAGGTACGAAGATACACCAGAGAGTCCAGGGCTCTAGTAAGGTACTCTCTATCAGCAAACTATTTGCTACTGACACAGAATGGTGAACCGGTCTTATTCAAAAGCCTTGAGTAGCAAAGAATCCGTACAGTAGAAGAAGGCTATTATTGAAGAGATGGTTTCACTTGAAAAGAACCAGGCGTATTTCTTAGTCAGATTACCAGCAGGAAAAAGGCATCACAAAGCTTGTGGATGTTCAGGGTTCAAGAAGAGCATAATAGCAGCAAAAGGTACAAGGCTCGATTGGTGGTTAAGGTTTCCAATAGAAACGAGGGCTGACTACAATAAGATCTTCTCTCCAGTTGTGAAGATGACTACAATCAAGTTAGTCTTGAGTATTGTAGCTGCAGGAGCCTTCTTAAGTGGGAGCCTTGAATGATACATCTACACAGCACTAAAGCGAGGGTTTTTAGCTAGCTGGACAGGAAGAAAACCTAGAGTGCAGATTGAAGGAAATTATGTATGGACTGATTCAAGCACTGAGGCTATGGTACTTGAAATTTGACAGTTTTATGCAAAAGGATAAGGTGAGAGTAAAGTGCCATAAACCAATGTTGCTACTCTAAAAAGATGATTTATCCTGCATTAGACAACTGTTAAAGGTTGATGACATGTTGGTCGCAGGATCCGACATGGCAGAGTTCAACAAGCCTAAGTGGTAGTTTCCCTTAGTGTTCGAGATGAAGAATAGATGCTCTGAGAAGCAGGTGCTTGGTTATGTGCTTATAGTTGGTGTAACAATAGTCGAGTGGGAGTCTAAGCTACAGAGAGTTGATATGGTTTAAGAATTCTCTTAAGAGGTTAGACTGAGCTCAGGCAGAAAGTGTTTAATACTGTGACATATATACTAAGAGTTTGATTCATCTTACAAAGAATCTAAAGGTTTGCAGTTGGGCAAAGCTTGTTCGGATATTGCTAAGTGAAGGGTCCTTATCTTTGTTGAAGAGTCTTGGAACGAAGAGCCTTGCAGAGATGTTCACCAGGTTGGTGATGAAAGAGAAGTTGAAGTTCTGCGCAGCTTCAACTAGCCTCCGAGTAAATTAATAACGGAGGATGGTGTCTTACCAGAGAGAGAGGTTATTCCCAGTTTAATGATGTTAGTTCAGGATACCTTGTATCAAAAGTCTCCTAGCCATACGTTTGGTTAGTGCAGCGTGTTTCGTATGTTTGGCGGTACAGAAAGGTTAGAGCGGTAGCATTGTTAAAGGGAAGGTGGTTTGAAGTTTACAGAGATTACTTGAGACGGAGAACAGTGAAGTGATCAGCCTCCAAGTGGGAGATTGTTAAGTTGTGAAGACTGATATAGGCCCTGATGTATATTGCGTAGGTGGTGCAACCTCAAGTTAATCCAGATTCAATGATAGCTCAGGTAGAGCAAATCACACCGTTCATATAGAGTGGGATAGGTGGTCAGCGACTCTAGAATATGTTGCTTCATGTATCATTGGAAGAGAGGCCTATTGTAGTACTGGGTTTGAGGGGAGGATTGTTGGGTGCAAACCCAATCCCACATCGGTAGAATAAGTAAACTAAAGATGGGATTCACACTTATAAATACCCCTCTCATTGTAATTGTAAACTAAGATCTGGGTGTGTGTATTGTACCCCGTGCAGTTTAGCATGGGGCATGCAGTTTAGCACGGGTCGTGTAGTTTAGTACGATCATGTAGTTTGGCACGAGCTTGAGCAGTTTAGCTCAAAGCTTAATAATATCTCTCTGGTTTAATCCCGTGGACTGCCACGACTATCCTAGTCGTGGATACCACGTTATATCTTGTGTCAATTATATTCCGCATTTACTTTCTGTAAGCCTTGTTTGTATTCTTTGTTTGTTCGAGCGATGTGTGCAGGAGCTATATACCGTACAGAGGTCTGTACAGAGGTGTGTGCAGGTGCCATATACCCTAACACCCTTCCCTGCAGCAACATCAACAACATACCTAATTACCCTTGCCCAAAACCTTTAATCAGACAATGTTGGATGTTTCAAAAGAGATTAAGAATGATATTAAATCTTTGGTAGAGCACTTAGTCATTAAGCAAGGTGAAGCAAAGTTAAAAAACTTAGGTCCTTTCTTAAGTTCAAGGTACCCGTAACCACCAGTTCCGCCACCTAAGTTGGATTATACTTCTTATTTTATAGAAAATGATGAGGCCGTAAACATTAGGGGTTTTCCCAAAACAACTGATTATATGTAGTTGGATGTCGTGGGAATAGTGACGGCCGGAGTTGAAAGCTATACCATGTCTCAAAGAGAGATACTAAAAGGTATCAATGAAAAGTTCAAAGCTCTTGGTATTAAAGGAGAAAAAAAACTGAAAGAAGATGACTAAGGCGACAACAAACAAAAAAGAGAAAATAGTCTAAGTCATTAGTACTGTTAATGTAATAGTTAGTACTGCCAGTATAATGTGTTAGTACTGTCAGTTTATTAGTACTGCTAGTTATGTAGTTAGTACTATTAGTATAAATAGTTAGTAATGCTAAAGTGATATGCATGAGATATATTAGGAATAGATATGCATTGATTAGTAAACGTGTTTTGTAAGCCCATTAGGGTTTCCTTGGTGTATAAAAGGAACCCTACGGCATAGATCTAGATATCAGTTTTTCATTAGTTTTTCATAGTTTGCATAGCAATCATAGTTAGTATTCATAGCTATTTTGTAACTCAAATAGTATTCAATATATTGAAAGTTTAGTAAAGATCTTATTTTACTATTTCATTGTTCTTCTTAGTATTTCAAACTAGATTCCGCATAGTTTGTGATATTCTCAATCTTAGTTTCTACCATAGTTGTCTTGGATCTATCCAATATAACAAAGATTTAACAAGCTAAGTAAGATCTGTCAAGAAGGGATCAACAAGTGGTATCAGAGCTTGTTAAGAAACTTTGGAAAAGAAGAACACTATATCTACACAAGATCTCATTGTTAAAGAGAAGATGAAATCACAGTCAGAATCTACCTAAACAGTATCTGTACTAAAACTTCCCATGCTCAAAACAGGAGACTATGATCTATGAAGCATGAGAATGGAGCAATATCCCACTCACACTGATCATGCTCTTTGGGAGGTTATTGTGAATGGTGATGCACCTACAGTAATTGCATCAACTAGTGTCCTAAAACTGCTGAACAAAAGCTAGCAAGGAAAAATGAATTGAAAGCAAAAAGCACTCTATTGTTGGCCATTCCTGATGAGCACCTACTGAAGTTTCATGGAATCAAGGATGTAAAAACCTTATGGGAAGCAATCAAGACCAGGTTTGGAGGAAACAAAGAATTAAAGAAAATGCAGAAGACCATTCTAAAGCAACAATATGAGAATTTTGTTGCATTAAGATCTGAAGGTTTGGATAAAACCTATGATAGTTTCATAAACTCATCAGCCAATTGGAAATTCATGGTGAAGTTATCTCTCAGGAAGATGCAAATCTAAAGTTGCTGAGAAGTCTACCATCAGCCTGGAACACTCATACCTTGATCATACGAAACAAATCTAATCTAGACACGTTGAATATGGATGACTTGTACAACAATTTGAAGGTGTATGAAGCTGAGATTAAAGGCCAATCAAGCTCAAGCTCAAATTCTCAGAATGTGGCTTTTGTATCTTCAAATAACACTAGCAGTACTAATGAAGCAGTTAATACTGCTCATGATGTTTCTGCTGCTAGTTCACAGGGACAAGCTTTTGGCTCAACCTATGCTGATGATGTCATGTTTTCCTTCTTTGCTAATCAATCTAATAGTCCATAGTTGGACAAAGAAGATCTGGAGCAGATTGATACTGATGCTCTTGAAGAGATGGATCTCAAATGACAGGTGGCCATGCTTACCATGAGGGTGAAGAGATTTATAAAGAAGACATGAAGGAATCTAAATTTCAATGGTAAAGAAACTGTTGGCTTTGATAAGACAAAGGTTGAATGTTACAACTGCCACAGGAGAGGTCACTTTGCTAGAGAATGCAGGGCACCAAGGAATCAAGGGAATAGAAATGGAGATAATACAATAAGAGTTATACCAGTGGAGACTCCTGCTAATGCCTTGGTTGTTACTGATGGGATGGGCTATGATTGGAGCTATTAAGCTGAAGAAGGACCCACAGACTTTACTCTAATGGATCATTCATCTCCAAGTTCATCCAGCTCAGATACTAAGGTATATACTTTCTCTAAAGAATGTTTACAATCTTATCAAACTCTTCAAAAATAGTATGATCAACAACGTGAAGTTCTCAATAAAGCTAATCTAGAAATAATAGCTTATCAATTAGGCTTAGAATCATTAGAAGCTAGAATAGTTGTTCATTAAAAGAATGAAGCTGTTTATGAAGAAGACATTGCATTTTTAAAATATGATGTTAAGGTAAGAGATAATTCTATCACAGAGCTTAAAAATCAGTTAGAAGAGACTTTAAAAGAAAAAGATGATTTGAAACTCAAATTAGAAAAGTTTGAAACATCATCTAAGAAACTAACTAAACTAATAAACAGTCAAATAAGTGTTAATAACAAGACTGGTGTTGGTTTTAACAGTCAAATGAATGAGAATGAATTGAATGATATTCATATGAATAAAAGTGAAGTATTTGAAAGTGCATCTCATAGTAGTATGAATGAGAGTGAAAAGGATAATAATCAAGTAAATGATAGGTATAAAGCAGGTAAAGGGTACCATGCAGTTCCTCCTCCCTATACTGGGAACTTCATGCCCCTAAGACCTGACCTGTCTTTTGCTGGGTTAGATGATTCTATCTTTAAATCTGCAGTAAGTGAAACTGTTACTAGTGTGCATGAATCTAAAACAAGTGCATCTAAGACTAGTAAGGAGAGTTTGGAAAAACCTAAAACTGTTAGGTCTAGTGCTCCTCTCATTGAAAAGTGGGAGTCTGATAGTGATGATGATTGTGTGATTAGATCTTCAATTGAACAGAACAAACCTAGTTATGCTAAAATCAATTTTGTTAAATGAGATGAAAATACTAGGAAATTTGTTATTGAACAACACACATATAGGCAAGCTGAAAACGTTAGTAAAAGTCAGAGTTCTAGAGTTGATAAAAGAAATTGGAATGGAATGATGACTCAGAAACTAGGGGATGGTTTTGAGTTTAAAAAGAAAGCTTGTTTTGTATGTGGAAGTCTTAACCATTTAATTAAGGACTGTAATTTTTATGAGAGTAAAATGGTAGGAAAATCTGTGTTTAATAATAAGGGTAAGGCAACTAGTCAAAGGGAAATTAGACCAGTATGGAACAATGCTAAAAGGGTGAACCATCAAAATTTCTCTAATAACTTAACTCACCCACATCCTAGAAGTAATTTTGTTCCATCGGCAGTGATGACAAACTCAGGCAAAGTACCAGTTAATACTGCTAAGCAAAGCTTCCCAAGAGCAGCAATATCAACTAGTACTGCTAGATATGTTAATATTGTTGCATCTAGACCAACTGTGTATGGTGCAAAACCAAGTTCAAATGTTTTTCATAAGTCACATTCACCCGTTAAGAGGACTTTTAATCAAAGAACAACAACTAAAAATAGTGAAAAAGTAAATACTGCTAAGGTAAACAATGTAACTACTGTTGGGCCAAAAGCAGTAGTTAGTGCTGTTTAGAGACATAAGGCACACATTGTTAAGGCCTTAGCAGGTTGGATTTGGAGACCTAAATAGAACCTCTTAGACCATGTCTCCAAAGACAATAGTGGATCTTGGATCTTAAAAAGATTTGATTATGAAGATCCATAAGGCAGACTCAAGTCAGTAATGGCTTGGGTCCCTAAGAGAAACTAATTCTCTTATTTCTTGAATGCAGGGTAATCCACAACATGCTTTAAAAAATCAAGGTATAGTAGACAGTGGATGCTCCAGGCATATGACTGGTAACAAGGCCTACCTTTCAGATTATCAAGAAATTAATGGTGGTTTTGTTGCTTTTAGAGGAAGTTCTAAAGGAGGTAAAATTACAAGAAAAGGTAAAATTAGAACTGAAAAATTAGACTTTGATGATGTGTATTTTGTGAAGGAACTTAAGTTTAACATTTTCTTTGTCTCATAAATATGTGACAAGAAAAACAGTGTTCTTTTCACTGAGACTGAATGTGTCATTCTATCTCCTGACTTTAAGTTACTTGATGAAAATCAAGTCTTGCTTAAAGTTCCCAGACAGAACAACATGTACAGTTTTGATCTAAAGAATGTTATTCTTTCAGGAGGTTTGACTTGTTTATTTGTAAAGGCTACAATAGATGAGTCTAATTTATGGCATAGGAGGTTTGGTCACATAAACTTTAAAACTATAAACAAACTTGTGAGGGGAAACCTTGTTAGAGGTTTGCCTTCAAAGATTATTGAAAATGACCATACATGTGTTGCCTGTCAGAAGGGAAAGCAGCACAAAGCCTCATGTAAGACCAAGCTTGTGAGCTCTATCAGCCAGCCTTTACAAATGTTGCACATGGATTTGTTTGGTCTAACATTTGTAAAGAGTCTAAATAAAAAGATGTATTGCCTTGTTGTCACTGATGACTTTAGTAGGTTTAGTTAGGTTTTCTTTTTGGCCCCTAAGGATGAGACTAGTGAAATCCTTAAAACTTTTATCACAGGCATAGAAAACCAAATAAATCATAGGGTTAAAATTATCAGATGTGACAATGGAACTGAGTTTAAAAATAGTGAAATGAATCAGTTCTGTCAGATGAAAGGAATCAAGAGAGAATTTAGTGTTGCTAGGACTCCACAACAAAATGGAGTAGCTGAAAGAAAGAATAGAACACTAATAGAGGCAGCTAGGACTATGCTAGCAGATTCACTATTACCTACTACATTTTGGGCTGAAGCAATTAATATTGCTTGCTATGTTCAGAATAGAGTTTTAGTAACAAAGCCTCATAACAAGACACCTTATGAACTTTTAATTGGTAGACCACCAAATCTAGACTTTGTGAGACCTTTTGGGTGTCCTGTTACTATCTTGAATACCTTAGATCATCTAGGCAAGTTTGAAGGGAAGGTTGATGAGGAGTTCTTGGTTGGATACTCTGTAAATAGTAAGGCATTTAGGGTATTTAACACTAGAACCAGGAAAGTTGAAGAGAACCTGCATATTAAATTTCTAGAAAATAAATCTAATGTTGCAGGAAGTGGTCCAAAATGGCTCTTTGATATTGATTCACTGACAAAATCTATGAATTATGAGCCAGTTACTGCAGGAAATCAAACTAATGATGATGCAGGTATAGAGACAAATGTTAATTCAGGGCAAGCTGGACAGGAGAAAGCATCTAATCATGAATACATATTGCTACCATTCATGCCTTCTAATTCACCACTCTCTTTAAGTACTCAGAACTCAGATGATAAGGATGCTGATGAGGTACCAGGCAAAGGATATAAAGGTGTAAGTAAAGGAAGTGGAATTGATGGTCAAGAAAGGACTAATAGCAGTACTCAAGATGTTAATACTGATGCGCCAAGTATTAATACTGCCAATGCAAATATTAATACTGGCAGTCTAAATATTAATACTGCTAGTCCTATTCCTAATGATCCAAGTATGACATCTTTGGAAGAAACTGGCATATTTGATGATGCATATGATGATAGAGAAGTGGGTGCAGAAGCTGACAAAAACAACTTAGAACCTTCAACAGTTGTCAGTCCTATTCCCACAACAAGAGTGCACAAAGACCATCCTAAAGAGCAAATCATTGGAGACCTAAACTTAGCAACTCAAACAAGGAGAATGATCAATTTTTCTAAAGAAAATGCTATGGTCAGCTACATTAACAAGCAGAGAAAAACAAATCACAAAGATTATCAAAACTGCTTATTTGCCTGTTTTCTCTCACAAATAGAACCCAAGAAGGTGATTCAAGCTTTGACATATCCAAGCTAGATAGAAGCAATGCAAGAGGAGCTTCTGCAATTTAAACTTCAAAAGGTTTGGACTTTGGTGGATCTTCCTAATGGTAAGAGGGCCATTGGAACCAAATGAGGTTTTAGAAACAAGAAAGATGAGAGAGGAATTGAAGTTAGAAACAAAGCAAGACTAGTTGCATAAGGTTACACCCAAGAAGAAGGAATTGATTATGATGAGGTTTTTTCTCCTGTTGCTAGGATAGAAGCAATCAGGTTATTTTTGGCCTATGCATCATTTATGGGGTTTATTGTGTACCAGATGGATGTGAAGAGTGCCTTTTTATATGGTACTATTGAAGAGGAGGTGTATGTGTCCCAACCTCCTAGTTTTGAAGATCCATAGTTCCCTGACAAGGTTTACAAGGTAGAAAAGGCCTTATATGGTCTCCATCAAGCTCCTAGAGCCTGGTATGAGACTTTGTCTACCTAGTTATTAGAAAATAGATTTAGAAGAGGGAACACAGATAAGACTTTGTTTATCAAGAAGGACAAAGGTGATATCCTATTAGTGTAGGTGTATGTTGATGACATCATCTTTGGGTTTACAAAGAAGTCTTTATGTGTTGAGTTTGAACAGATAATGCATAAGAGATTCCAGATGAGTTCTAAGGGGGAGCTCACTTTCTTCTTAGGGTTGCAGGTAAAGAAGAAGGATGATGGAATCTTTATCAGCCAAGACAAATATGTGGCTGATATTTTGAAGAAGTTTGATTTCTCCTTAGTAAAGACAGCAAGCACTCTAATGGAGCCTAACAAGGCATTGATTAAGGATGCAGAGGTAGAAGATGTAGATGTTCATTTATACAGATCAATGATTGGATCATTGATGTACTTAACAGCTTTTAGGCCAGACATAATGTTTGCTGTTTGTGCTTGTGCAAGGTTACAGGTTACTCCTAAAGTCTCACATCTTCATGCAGTGAAGAGGATCTTTAGATACTTGAAAGGTCACCCTAAATTAGGCTTTTGGTATCCTAGGGATTCACCATTTGACTTAGAAGCTTTTTTTGATAGTGATTATATGGGAGCTAGCCTTGACAAGAAATCCACAACACGAGGTTGTCAATTTCTTGGTAAAAGGTTGATTTCATGGCAATGTAAAAAGCAAACTATAGTTGCCAACTCTACTACTGAGGCAAAGTATGTTGCTGCTGCTAATTGTTGTGGGCAGGTGTTATGGATCTAAAATCAAATGCTGGATTATGGGTTCAATTTCATGAACACCAAGATTTATATTGATAATGAAAGCACCATTTGTATTGTCAAGAATCCAGTGTTTCATTCTAAAACCAAGCACATTGAAATAAGGCATCATTTCATCAAAGATTCTTATGAAAAGAGGCTCATTCAAGTAATTAAGATACATACAGATCACAATGTTGCTGATCTGCTCACAAAGGTATTTGATGTTAGCAGGTTTAACTTTTTGATTGCTAGCATTGGATTACTTAATCTCTAAAGATGTGTTTGTTAGATTCATGATTAATATGGTTTGAAGATGGTATTAGTAATGAATTTGGAGTTAAAACTGGTAGTTGAAAGGTTAATGCTGCCAGGCAAAAGTTAGTATTGTTTAAGGAATGCTTAACCTCTGAAGCATTGATTAAGGGGAGGTTAATTAATATGCAGCAGAAATGATGCTTGAAATGGAATGGAATAGCAGCTAATGATGAAATTCAAGTTACTACTATTGGTCTATAACTTACTACTGCTGTTACAATTAAGCCTGTGAGAATTGAGAAGAAAAAAAGTGAACTTAAAAGAAAAGAGAGATGTGTGAAACAAAAATAGATAGAGTGATCTGGTGAGAAAAAGAAATGAGAGATAAAGTGAGATTAAAAACAGAAAGAGAGCTTGTGAGAATCAACAATGATGATGGAAATGCTTTTTGGAATGCAATGGGTTACAACTGATATTTTAGTTTGGTTGACAGTTGTTCACTTTTATTCATGGGTTGTGCAAAAATATGGATCCTCATGAATTCTCACATGTCTATCTAGTTGTTTCTAGTATGCTTTTGATGAATTGAGGCATGTTGTTGTATGATTATTGAAGAAAGAGTTAATACTGTTAAGCCAAATATTAGTACTCCTAGGCAAAAAGTTAGTATTGCTGGCTATAACTTAGTACTGCTAGAATGCCGTTAGTACTGTTTGGGAGTAACATATTTTTCTCAATTTAATATAGCCGTTAAGATATTTCCGCCAACAACTTCGCTTATAGGTTTCCTTAAATTGGATCATTCTTGATCTTTCTTTCACTTATAAGATTTTCTCAAGTCAAAGCATCAAGTTTATTCAGTCGGTCCAATCAAAACCTTAAGAGTTCTCTATATAATCTCAATTAACTTTTCCAATCTCTCATACTCTCATAAATGAACATATCCCAGACCCTACTCAACCTTTTCTTACTTTACAATGGCTAACTTGGAGTTCTGCGACAAACACAATATGGTTGCTTATCTAAACCAACTGGGAGTGAAAGATTTCAAGAGATAGTAGATTTTCTCAATGGAAGTCATTTAAGGTATGCTCTTACTACAAATCCTACTATCTATGTTTCTCTTATTGAAAAGTTTTGGCAGACTGCTACTGTCAGAACAGTTGATAATGGAGAACAAGAAATAGCTGCCACAGTTGATGGCAAAGAATTCACTATTACTGAAGCATCTGTTAGGAGACATCTCCAATTAGCGGATGCAGATGGTATTAGTGTTTTGCCAAATACTGAAATTTTTTATCAACTCTCACTGATGGGGTATGTTTTAACTGATGATAAATTGACTTTTCAAAAAGGCAAATTTTCCCCTCAGTGGAGATTTTTAATCCATACACTGTCTTAGTCCTAAGAAAACTTCTTGGAAACAATTTAGTAGCAATATAGCAATTGTTATTATTTGCTTGGCCACAAACAGAACTTTTAACTTTTCTAAATTGATTTTTGATGGTATGGTGAAAAACTTTGATAGTAAATATAAATTTTTAATGTATCCAAGATTTATTCAAATATTTTTGAACAAGAACAAAAGATTTCTTAATCCTCACAACAGAAAATATATCGCTCCTACTTTAACTACAAAACTTTTTAGCAATATGAAAGGAGGATTTTTTGGGGAACACACACCTTTGTTTCCAAGTATGCTTGTAATTCAAGCAGCAGAGGGTGAAGGTTCAGAAAATCCCTCTAAACCTCAACCAACACCTTTTACTGCTCAACATATTTATGTTACATACACCATTTTTTATAAAACAACCTATCTTGTTTTATGTTAATAATTTGGTGTGCTAAAATATTCTTAACTTAAAAAAACAATTAAAAGCAAACTTGACATATGATTAAAATCATATGGACTAAACAGGTATATACTAATCAGATTAGTAGAGTGTTGAATTCTTATCCTTAGAATTTGATAGAATGAAGGATAATACATATTATAAAGATTAGTCTAACGTCGAATTCTCTTCGAGCTATGATTATAAGTCCGAGGCAAAGGCGCTTCATGTCTTGGCATTGAAAACAAGTAAAAGCTAAAACACATTGATAGCTCCTGATTTATATATGTTTTCGCTATCAAATGTCCATGATAAATTGCTCATTTGTACATTGTTTTGATTAGATATGATGCTTTATTGCTCTAATGTGTATTTTAGCGTTTATATGGAGCAAATGGTGAAAATACACAAAAAGGGAAAAGAAATGAAGTAAAATATAATAAAGAGTGAAAGATTTAGACGTGTCTCTATCTTTTGGTCATAACTTCTTTATCCGGGTTCTGTTTTAGTCAATTCAAAAGGTTCGTAAATTGGGCCTTTAATAAGACTTGGGACTATTATTTCATTATGGCCTTATTTCAATCTTTTACCCAGTAAAGGAAAACGTTAAGTGGGGTATTCGTATTTCAAAAAAATTAGATCTTACTTAATTTAGTAATAATTTTTTATTTAGATTTTTTTTATTTAGATTTAAAAAAAATTTCAAACCTAATTATTTCCCAATTTGATTCCCAAATAAAAAAAACGCTTTTTTACTCGCATGTACAAAAAGGTTAAAATTACACATGGGCTTAAATGTTATTTTTTCATTGTTGTAGACTAAGAATGTAATTAATTTTTATAACAGTAGGTTGGTGACATATGCTCCTGTTCCGGTATCATCTACACATACATAATTCATCTTTAAAAAAACATAATTAATTGAAAATAACAATCATTGATTTAAGTTGTTTATCCTGATTCGATTTTTTTAGCTTGAATATCATAAAAAAAGGTAATTTCTTTCTAATGTGTATTTAATTTCGATTTTCAAATCATCAAACCCATGATTCTATCCCCAATTTTGATTTTCAAATCATCAAACCCCTAACATATATCAGTGATGTCTGTATTCAGATTTTAAGTGGTGCTTATTGATTTAGTCATGTTTGTATGTTTGTGATGCAGAACCAAGTAATGTTTGTCCACTCAAGATGCTGCGCTCTACAACAATCAAGAGGGTGAGGTGATTATTGCTTTATATAAATGATATCATGAGGTTACAAGTTTTCAATATACTATCATATAAACATTTTGTATTGTTTTATATACTTTAGATGATTAAGGATGTTAGGTTTATTTCATGCTTTGTGATGCTGATGCACTATTTTAAAATGTGTGTTTATATATATTGGCGTATTAGGATTAGTTTGTTACCTACGGAGTTTGGTTGATATTGTTAGAGTATTGGACCTGTTATAAAGAGCTAAAGTCTTGAGGTCGATTGTGTTTGCTCAACGATAATCAAATGGAGTTGAGATGTATTATTCAGTTATTGTGTAATAGGTTTCATATATTAGATCAGTGTGTGATGTTGTGCATTAGGTTTAGTTTGTTAGCTAATAGTTTAGTAACTATTGCGAGAGTATTGAATCTGTTATGACGGTTGAACTGTGAATGTGTGTCGTGGAAAATTTTTAGCCTGTTAATCATTTGTCATTAATTCGTCAATAATGTCAAAATAAAAGTATCATTTATTGTTACTGTTGCAGACAATATCAAGGGCTCAGTGATGATCATAGCCAGTTGCTTGGAGCTGCTTATACATTGTTCAGGTGCCATGTTTCCAGTCCTCTACACAGTCCTCTACACCAGCAGGTTAGTTTTTGGGCCAGTTCGGGTAAAAATAAGTCGCTTTATGGTAAATTGGATCATGTTTGGTTGACGGTGTGTGCCATATTTATTTTTAATAGTATGACTTAGTTTAAAATATGATTACAAGATTTATAATCAAATTGATATAGCTTTTTTCTTTAGACTGTAATAGACCACAACGGTCATTGATTTTTATATAAATTTTGTCAACAAGCTTCTAAAGGTGAAGACATAAGTTCCTGGTTTTTTTAAAGCTTTTTTTATATTCTTAGACTAGAATGTAAATTTTCTAAAAAACTGCAGACTTCCTAATTCAATACGAATTTGTATTGTATTACAATTCTTTAAAGTCCACTTTAAACCTTATATATAATCAATTCATTCCATCGAATTCATCATAGCTATGTGTGGTCATTCAATAAAAACAACAAATCTCCAGGTTTTCTTTTTCTTATTTGTTGGTATAATATTGTAATTAATTTATAAATGTCATTGTAAATCTATTCATTGTTATTTGCAGTTCTTGATATAGGATTTTACTTTCTATAGTGATGTTTAAACATTAATTTGTTGGAAGAAGTTTTACATAGGAAAAAGGGTCACTTAGATATCAGTAGTTCATATTAGTTCTCAAACCCATGATAAAGATAATCCTAGCTGCCAAACTTAAAAATATTGAAATTTTTATAGATACTAATGGTTGTTGCAAGCCTATAAGTGACCAATAGGAAATTTGGCACATAGGAAAGTTTGTGAGATCGTTTCAGCAGAATAAGACAACAAAAAGGCCATATAAGGTTTATCATCAAAATAGATTAGTTGTATTTTGTAATGATGAACCTCTCTTTTTATGTTGTTTATTAGGGGTGTCAATTTGTGTTTGTATCCGGGTTGGTGGGATCATACATTTTAACCTTAACCCGACCTGTGTAGTTAATTGTGTCAAAAAGTTATCATGTCTCCATTAAACAATCCCAAACACCCCTTAAGCCAAAACAATACATTATAAAACTAATGTATTTCAACAACTGATATGTATAGTAATTAAGCTGCTAAAAACTATATTATTAAAACAATAATCAATTTATCTTAATAAGAAAAGAGATACATGAGGTTTCGAAGCATTTGAAAATTTTGTGTGAATTTGGACACGGTTTGACCCGTTTTAAACAATTTGACCCATTTGTCCTTTTTAAATTAGTGATACATTTGGATACGCAGCTCCAGAGTACATGCAAATAGGACGCCTCACATACAAGAGTGATGTTTGGAGTTATGGAGTTTTCTTATACGAACTTCTAACAGGTAGGAGACCGTTGGATCTCAATAGGCCAAAAAACGAGCAAATGCTATTGGATTGGGTTAGACCACACATCTCTCAAGATCTTTATGTTCGTTCTTTTTATTATGCTCGGCTAAATCTTTATGTTCGTTCTTTTGTTATGTTCCAGAATTCGCTTTAGTATGCATTATCAGGTTGTTCTAGGTTGTTCTGTAAGCTTTAGAATAGCAAATAGTGCTAACCCAATGTCAACAACGATAAAACTGCATATACATTACTGATGTTTTCATTTTATTAAATTACTTGTAGGTACCGTGGAGTAATGAGCGTCCGTTAGAGAACAAAGAAACGCGATCACTGGCGCATGGTTTACATTGTGGCGAGATTAGACCTAGATAATTAAGTTAAATTCTAGTGTTTTTCTTTATAGTTATTTGTTGAATTCTAGTGATTTAATTTGATTTGAATTTTGTATTTGCTTTATGTTAAGCTGAAATGAAAGTTGTCTTTATTTACTTTAATTTGTTGATTTTGACATTTTTGGTCCATCTAACTCAGTTTATATATATTTGTTGTATTTATATTTCTTTATTTTGGTGGGTTAAATTTGTAAATTTTGGAATTTATTAAAGAATTCCATTTTTTTTAAAATGATTAAAAAAAAGATCGGTTTTGAGATAAAAACATATCTTTTTAATCTATATAAAGACTGGTTGGATGTTGTTATAAAGACATGTTTCGAGAGAACCAGTATGGAGACCAATTGTTAAGGAGACCATTTCTTAAGGAGAGAACCGGTGTCGATTCTCTTATAGAGACTGGTTGCATAACCGATTTTCATATGTTTCGATCATGGAGATACCCCCCCCCCCCATCAGAGAGTGGTTCCAAAACTACTCTTTATGGGTTATTTTGACCAGTTTCTATGGCTTTTTTGTAGTAGTGAATATAGAAACTGCTATTATTTGCTTGGCCACAACCAGAACTTTTAACTTTTCTAAATTAATTTTTGATGGTATGGTGAAAAACTTGGATAGTAAATATAAATTTTTAATGTATCCAAGATTTATTCAAATATGTTTAGACAAGAACAAAAGATTCCTTAATCCCCACAACAGAAAATATATTGCTCCTAATTTAACTCCAAAACTTTTTAGCAATATGAAAAGAGGTTTTTCTGAGGAACACACACCTTTGTTTCCAAGTATGCTAGCAATATAAGCAGAAAGGGGTGAAGGTTCAGGACATCCCTCTGAACCCCAACCACCACCTTCTAATACTCAACCTACTAATGAAGAAACAATCCCTAATATTATATCATCATCACACTAAAAGACTCAAACACCCAGGCAAGTCTTAAACAAGGTCACTGAGTTACCTCAAACTAGTGAGCCTATACCTAATGTACCAGATGAGGCTGTCTATGAGGAGTGGGATGACAGAGTGAAAAGGGCTACCACTATTGCTGCTAGCTTAGATGCAGCACAAGATAGTGGTAACATCCTTAAGACCTAATCCAAAGCAATGCCTAATGTGCCTCTTCCTTAGGGAATTCGTGCAGGTGACAGTCCTAGGTGCCAAGAAACCACAGGGGTTCCATTGCTCAGACTAGGTCTGAGAGGGTACCTACAATGCCCCATGATTCACCTCTCCCAAGAGTTAACACACTTGGAAGTGATGAGGCACTACATGAATTAACGGTTCTATGTACACAATTGTCAACTAAAGTGGAAAGCTTGGAGACAGAATTGAAGCAAACAAAACAAACCTCTGGTGCTGCTTTTACTAAACTTATCAAAAAAGGTGAAGAAGTTAGAGCTGTCAAGACAAGCCAAGCTAGAAGGAGAGCCAAAATTGTTGTTTCTGATGATGAAGAAGATGTGGAGGATTCTTCCAAACAGGGGAGGATGATAGAAGAAATTAATCAAGATGTAGAGATTACTTTGGTTACTCCTACACATAGTCAAGAAGATCAACCTGAAGATCAGTTGGGAGTTCTTAGTGCAGCTAAAGTTCTTGCAGATGCAGCTAAAGTTCACACTTATACTAAAAGAAGAAGGGCAGTTAGTACTGCTAGTGGTGGAATTAGTACTGCTGAAGAATCAGTTAGTACTGTTGGTGCATCAATGCCAGTTAGTACTGCTGGTATGGTTCAAGATCCTTCATCAGTTAAAGTCTAAAGAAAAGGAAAGGCTATAATGGAAGAGTCTGTAGAAGATCAAGTCAAGAAAACAAAGTTATAGCTAGAACAGGAAAGACTTGGTTTAGAAGCAGCTATGAGACTACAAGAACAATTTGATGAAGAAGAGAGGCAGAGGATTGCCAAGGAACATAAAGAAGCAAGCTCTTTTAATATTGAAGAATGGGAAAATATACAAGCTAGAATTGAAGCTGATAAAGAGATAGCTGTAAGACTACAAACAGAAGAGAGAAAAGAATTGACTATTGAAGAAAGATCAAGACTATTTGTAGAATTAATGGACAAAATGAAGAATTATTTTGCTGAGAAGAGAGCTGAAGAAAGGAGAAACAAGCCACTCACACAAGCTCAATAGAGGACTTACATGTCAAACTATATTAAGCATATGGGAAGTCATACACTACAACAGTTGAGAAGGTATTCTTTTGATGAGGTCAAAGAATTATTTGAAACTACAATGAAGAATGTCAACACTTTTACACCTATGGAGACTAAAGATAGAAGTAGAGCATCTGAATTGGCAACTGGAAGTTCACAAGCAACAGTTACTGAAGCTAAAGGTACTAAAAGAACTGCAGAAGAAGAACTTTTTCAACAAGGTTCTAAAAGATAAAAGACTAGTGAAGCTTCAAGGTCAGTTCAAGAAAAACCAAATGAAGAAGAAAAAGGAATTATCATAAGAATATTTACAACAAATGATGATGATAGTTCCAGTAGAAGCTATGAATGTTGAAGCTTTACAAACTAAGTACCCAATCATAGACTGGGAGGTTTACACAGATGAAAGGTCAAGGAAGTACTGGAAGATAGTTAGAGTTAGAAATCTTACAGAGGTATATAAGTATTTTGTTGATATGTTAAAGGTATTTGACAGAGATGATTTGGTTAAGCTATGAAGTTTAGTAAAGGAAATATTCAGTTCAGCAAAACCTTCTGAAGATATGGAAAGAAGTTTATGGGTTGAATTAAATAGACTATTTGAACCAGATGATGATGACACTCTCTGGAAGTTGCAAAGATATATGAATGATCTTTTAACTTGGAGACTTTATGATACATGTGGAGTTCACCATGTGTCTACAGTAAGAGGACATGATATTTTCATGCTGGTAAAAAAGACTATCCATTGTCAAAAGGAGTTTTGATGTTGATGTTGGTTAACAAGATGCTAATAGATCAACCTTCAGAGATGGAAAATGAGCTTATAAGGAAAATCTTCATACAAGCAGAAAGACCAAGGCAATGAATTGTTTAAAAGAATCCTCACAGAGAACAGAAGGATTAATTAAAGAAACTTGATGATTTGAAGGTAAATCACAAGTTTAGGGGAGGATTGTTGGGAATTAGAGGCTTTTACAACTTTATACTGTTGGTTCAAGTTTGTACTACTGCTGAAGATTAGAGAAAATAGTCTAAGTCATTAGTACTGTTAATGTAATAGTTAGTACTGCCAGTACAATGTGTTAGTACTGTCAATTTATTAGTACTGCTAGTTATGTAGTTAGTACTGTTAGTATAAATAGTTAGTACTGCTAAAGTGATATGCATGAGATATATTAGGAATAGATATGCATTGATTAGTATACGTGTTTTGTAAGCCCATTAGGGTTTCCTTGGTGTATAAAAGGAACCCTACGGCATGGATCTAAATATCAGTTTTTCATTAGTTTTTCATAGTTTGTATAGCAATCATACTTAGTATTCATAGATATTTTGTAACTCAAATAGTATTCAATATATTAAAAGTTTTGTAAAGATCTTGTTTTACTGTTTCATTGTTCTTCTTAGTATTACAAACTAGATTCGGCATAGTTTGTGATATTCTCAATCTTAGTTTCTACCATAGTTGTCTTGGATCTATCTAATATAACTAAACTTTAACAAGCTAAGTAAGATCTATCAAGAAGGGATCAACAGTAAGAGTCACCAGAATAGTCACATTGTTTATTTATTGGCTACGCTCCTGGTTGAAGTTGTGGCTAAGGAGTATGGTATCATAAATGAAGACATAAAAGTTACCGTTGAGGAGCACGAGATACTAATTTCTTCTTTAGAAGATAAGGTCGAAGAAGAAAAAGACAAGGCAAACAAACCTAAAGCTTCATTATCTCAACCTAACAAAAATCATGGTGAAGGGAACTAGGGTTTTAATGTTATGGTAACCGGAAGGGATATTTGGGTTGAGGTCATTTGTTCTTTTTATGTATCTAATGAGGTACATGCTAGTTTCTAATTAATCCGCTTAAGTCATGCATGTTCTTAGTAATGTAAGAAACCAAGTAATATTACTTCTATGTAAGGCTTTATTGAAACTATGGCTCTTTGCCCAAATGGAGTTTATTAGTATCAAGTTGACTCTTAAGCCAAACATGGTTAGCTAAACCTTTTCAAAGACATGCAAAGTTTTAGCTAACCATGTTTGACTTAAGAGTCAAGTTGATACTAATAATCTCTATTTGGGCAAAGAGCTTGACTCGCATACATATAACTACAATAATAACCATGATATTACATAGTTTCAATAAAGCCTCACGTAGAAGTAATATTACTTACATTACTAAAGACATGCATGACTTAAAAGGTTTAATTAAAAGCTAGTAAGTACCTCATTAAATATAACAAGAACAAATAACCCCGACTCAAATATCCCTTCCATCGACCATAACATTAAAAACTACTATTAGTTGTTTTGTTAATCCGTTTAAGTCATGTATGTAGTAATGTAAGAAACTGAGTACGTAATATTAGTTCTATGTAAGGGGTTATTAAAAACTACTATTAGTAGTTTTGTTTTTGTTCAAATGAATATTTACAGGGTGCTCCTTATACTCATATGTGTTGATTTTTTAAGTGTTTTCAAATGGTGCGTGTTTAGTTGGTTAATTGGCTAGGGATTCAGTAAGTTTGTCATAATAGCTTATGGTTTATACAGATAAACTTTTACCGTGTTTAATAAAATACCTCAATGAGGTTGTGATCGTTAGTTTATACTGCCAAGTTAAAAAGTTTGTTATAAAGATAAACATTGATTGTCAATTTATAATATACCTTCATAGTATGTATTTAGTATGAAGAATTAAAACTTTATAGTGAAGGTAGACATTTGCTATGCTTTTGTTGACAAAATAATTACAACCCAAAGAGAATAGTAAAAGTATTGAACATTGCGTTTAAAGGGACTATCCGGTGTGATATTTGTTGAGAGGTTATGAAAGAACTTTGGCATCCCGTTATCTAGGAATAAGCTTAAAGGTATAATTAATGGTTGCCGCTGTAAATCTCCTTCCATCCTTGTGAGCGTAAATAATCACTACTTGGATACATTGCTATTCTTACTGTATGTATTATCATTCAATTCAACATGTAGAAATGAGCCATTTTTATAGTTTTTTCTAGTGACTATGGTTAGCGTAGGATGTGGTTTCACCCCTTGAAAGGGTCCAAAAAGGATATGCCTTGGATGTGCAAGTTATAGTTAGTGATGGAAGTACTCAAGCAAATGTTCAAGAAAAGAGTGCTCAAAACCTAAAGGCTTCTTGAGGTACTCAACTTATTGCGATGGTTGACCTTCACAGTCAACTTAACTTTTGAAATATATTGTAGATTAGTTTACCCTAAAGTCAAAAGTATAGTTTAAAAGCTAGCTCCAACCTGTTGCAAGATTCTTGCTGGCCATTTCAATTCATTATCAAGATATATACGTTGCGGAGTACTTAATTCAGCTATTGTCATTCGTGATTTTGAGTTTGTATTTCTAGCTTACAAAAAGCTCAAGTGTATTTGAAATAAGATTAAATTAAAGTAAGATGTTATGTAGCCTAAAATGGTTATATGTTGTGTGTAAGAAACATTGAAACATAATTTTCAATAATTGTATTAAAATTATGTTAGTTAATAAAGGTTTGTTGGCCCGGCCTACTTGTTTAGGCCCGTTTAGCTTTTAGGGTTACACCCTTTGTTTGTCCTATAAATAATAGTTGTATTCTCTTTGTTTTATAATCAATTCAATAATACTTTGCACTGTATTTTTAGTTTCTACATGGTATCAGAGCTTCGGTTTAAGTCGCTATATATTGTCATCCTCTGATCGTCAACTAATTTTTGATGATCTGGAGGGATCCCGATTTTGTTGCTGTTGTGGATTAAGAGCTAGGTTCAAGATGAAGAAAAAGAAGAAAAAAAAGGAAAGAAACGGGATCTGCTTGACGTACGTGATTTTGATCAAACGATTTTGCAATAAGAATTCAATGGTTTTGATTGCATGGTATTAAATTAATGTGTTAGTTCGTATTATAATGAATGTTTTGATTCTCTCTGTACATTTATTGTCGGCCGAATATGGAAGAAAAAATGAAAAGAAAGAAATAGGTTGGTTATTAAAAAGAAAAGCACCTTGTTTTGATTGTCTGCTTTGTACCTTAAACAAAATAAGTTGTTTTTTTGTTGGACACAAATAAAGAGTGAGATATTAATTGGTATTGGTAACAGATTAGTATTAGTATTAGTATTGGCATTGGCATCGATATTGGCATCGGTATTGGCATTGGTATTGGCATTGGCATTGGTATTTATATTTGGCATTGGTATTTATATTGGCATCGACATTGTATTTGGTATTTGCATCGGTTGGTGATGGTGCTATTATAGTCTTAACTAATCCGACTATGTCTTGCGTAGTTATGTGTAGCATCTCTGACATCAACAACATGTTTTGGTTCCACCCAGTTTTGCATTCTACATTTGGTTACGTCTGGTTTCGCATTTGTCTGATTTGTGTTGCTTATCCCGATCCAAATGCTAATACCAATACTAAACCAATACGGAACCATTATCGAACCAAACCAAATACACAACTAAGAAAAATCGAACCAAATTTCCAACCCATGAGTCAAACTAAATTTACAACCAGTATTTATAGGACAAACAAAGGGTGTAACCCTAAAAGCTAAACGGGCCTAAACAAGTGGGCCAGGCCAACACGCCTTTATTAACTAACACCCCCCCTTAAACTTACAATGTCGTAGCAGTGAACATTGGGAGTTTGCCAAACATAAAATAAATAAAAATTGAAAAACAAACACAGAGCGTAGTTATACGTCTGCTTTACAGATTGCATGATTCTCCCTGGTTACACGTCTGCTTTACAGATTGCAGATGTGTTTGTTTCCGCTTGATTTCGCGTGATTTTGGTTACTGGTTACACGTCTGCTTTACAGATTGCAAATGTGTTTGGTTGCCTGATATACGTTTGCTTTACAGATTGTAGATGTGTTTGGTTTTGGTTTTGCTCTGGTTTGTATGCACCTCTTTGGATTGCTTCGGATCGAGACTTCGTCTAGCATCGAGTCTGCACTCTGGGACGCTCCTCTCTGTGTTTGTTTTTCAGTTTTTGTTTATTTTATGTTTGGCAAACTCCCAATGTTCACTGCTACGGCATTGTGGGTTTGAGGGGGGGGGCTGTTAGTTAATAAAGGCATGTTGGCCCGGCCCACTTGTTTATGCCCGTTTAACTTTTAGGGGTTACACACTTTGTTTGTCCTATAAATACTGGTTGTATTCTCTTTGTTTTATAATCAATTCAATAATACTTTGCATTGTATCTTTAGTTTCTACAAATTGAAACCTTGTGAGACTATGCTACATTGTTGAGAATTAAGCACTTGCTCATATTTGAGTTCAGCACAAGACATGGATGCAACTATGGGTGTTGAATGACCTGACCCGACCCAAACCCGAACCTAATAAAGTCGGGTTGGTTCGAGTCTAACTTAGCTTATCAAGTTTATCGGGTCAATTTGATGACACATGTGTATCAATTTTGTCTTAAAAATCTACATTGGATTACTTAACTTTTTTGGTAATTTGTTAGGCCGATAAAGGAATTGAAAGGCAAGGTTATGTCCATAGAGGATGGACATTCTTCTGTTAACTCCACATATAGTTCATTTAGTGATCCACAATTTTCATTTTGTTAGGTAAAGAAATGAACTTTCTTTAAAGTGTTGGTTGAGGACATTAACTACAACGTGTCTTATTTAATATTAGTACAAATTTTCAAAAAGTGTATTACTCCAATATGCATAATTTTGGTGACGTGAAATATCCAAAAGTGTGGCATGCGTCACTGTCTTTATATGACATGTCACCAAAATATAGATATTTGGACACCTCTAAAAAAGGTGTACCGTTGAAATGCGCAGCCACTTTCATATACGAGTAAAAATGTATTTTAACATCCGAATATGTTCTAGCGTTTTTTAGCCTTTTTTTTAGGTTGTGTTGTTAAAATAACTAAAAACATATGAAATCATGTAAAAAATATCACATGAGAACAATAAATATGTAACTACTTTATAGTACACTTTTGACTCTTACAAAACAATATATAACAAAAGGATTCACATCTTACAATTGATTTGTGTCATAAATAGACTTTTACATCATTCATTTGAAAAAGGAAAGATTTTAAATATTAAAACAGGAGTAAATTGCAAAAATGGTCCTTGTGGTTTGGTCAAATTGCAAATTTAGTCCGTCGAATTTTAAAATTGCAAAAACAGTCCGTATTTTGAAGGTTTGGTTCAACTTTTGGTCTTTGGCCGACCTGAAATGACTAAAATACCCTTTTTAACAGACGTTTTTGTAAAAGAACATAAGGGTATTTTAGTCATTTTAGGTCGACCAAGGACCAAAAGTGAAACAAACCTTCAAAATACGGACTGTTTTTGCAATTTTAAAATTCGACGGACCAAATTTGCAATTTGACCAAACCACAAGGATCATTTTTGCAATTCACTCTTAAAACAGTGAAACAGTTTTTTTAATGCAAATAATAAGTTTCTTTTAGTTATTCATGTGTATTTACAACACAAGTACACAACAATACATGAAGACTACCATATGCGATAACACATGTTTTAGTAGTCATATTTTGATTCTTTCACCGCTCAGTATAAAGGTCGGGTGTGATGGTCACTGCATGCATCACCGTTAACTCAGTCACACATCACTTTTTCTTTCTACCACTAGTACCACTACCAAACAAATGTAATAAGACCATCAAGTTATCAAATAATAATATCATACTTAAACGCAACATCACAATACAGTTACACACACAAAACAAAACAAAAAGTCATGCAAAAATTGGTTGACCACTTAAGAGGGGATGGGGGTTCGGTAGTGGTGGTGTAACAAAGGACGACGTTGTCTAAAAGTTTTTCACGCGCTTTGTATGCAACCATTACACATGCTTTAAGATTAAAAGATAGCAGAACAATGAGTTTTTATGCCAATTTTCTACTTATTGGTTCATAATATTTGGAGTAATTTGCAAAAATGATCCTTGTGGTTCGGCCAAATTGGATGTTCAATCCTCAACCTATCAAAAATGCAGTCAACGTCTCAATTTTAAAATTCAGCCTGCATGTTCAGTCTTTCGGCCCAAACCACAAAGACCATTTTAGCAATTTATTGTTACATTTATGTGCATCACAGGGACTGAATATGCAGGTCAAACTTTAAAATAAGGATGTTGGTTGCATTTTTGATAAGTTGAGGACTGAACATGCAATTGACCAAACCACATGAACCATTTTTGCAATTCTCTTATATTTATATTTTATATTTGCTACTGTTACTAATATTAACAATTTTTCTACATGCATTCAGGTAAGAAATTATCTGAACATATAGATGAGTTTAATAAATTGATCGGTGACTTAGCGAACATGAACGTTAATATTGATGACGAAGATCAGGCACTCATGTTACTTACGTCATTACCATCTTCATATGATAATTTTGTAGAGACATTGCTTTATGGAAGAGAGTCGCTCACTTTAGAAGATGTCTTGTCTAGCCTTAATTCACGGGAGTTGAAAAGAGGACAGATGCATGGATGATGTTGATGGGTTATATGTAAGGGGAAGGTAGGATCATCGGGGTAATCAAGGACGTGGTAGTTCGCGATCAAAGTCGAAAGGTAAAGGAACTTATAAACTGAAGTGTTACATATGTTATTCTGAAGATCACCTAAAGAAAGACTGTCTAAAAAGGAACGAGAAGAAATCAACTGGCTTTATCAAGAAGAATTCGGGACATGGTTCAGGTATGCATTACGAGGGTTTGACAATGGTGACTTGTTGATGGCGGTGAGTGACGAGAGGTTCTTAGAGTGGATCATAGACTCTGGTGGCTCCTATCACATGACGCCTAGGAGTGACTTCTTGTTTGATTTTGAGGAGTTCAATGGTGGTACGGTTTTGCTCAATGATAATAGAGCATGTGCTATCAGGGGGACAGGAAAGGTGAGAGTACAAATAAAAAATGGTTCAAGTTTTATGCTTGAGAATGTACGTTACATTCCCGAGTTGAAAAGAAATTTGATATCTTTGGGCAATATGGATCGAGAGGTCTATACCGTAAAGTTGCAGAATGGAAGAGTTAAGGTGATCAAGGGTTCTTTGATGATTTTGTCAGGAACTATTAAGGAAAATTGTGTGTAGTCCTTGGATAGCTGGGCTAAATCAGGTGAAACTAGTGCTGGTATACAAGAAAATGAGAGTCTTGCACAAGTGTGGCATAAACGCCTGGGTCACATTAGTGAAGCAGGCTTGCATGAATTGGAAAGAAGAGATGTGTTGGGGAATAAAGGTCTAGGTAAAATCGACCAGGGTGAGTTTTGGTCGAGGTGAGCACATGACAGATGGAGTTATAGACTATGTCTATGCGGATCTCTAGGGTCCTTCTCGGGTGGAATTGATGAGTGGTTGCTGATACTTCTTATCGATTGTTGATGATTATTCGAGGAGGGTTTGGGTTCATTTTCTTAGACACAAGAATGAGGTGTTCAACAAGTTTAAAGAGTGGAATCAATTGGTATCACAGCCAGGTTCAAGAAGAACAAATCACACAAGTGGTATCAAGAGCTGCGGTTATTGTGGTCTTGAAGTTCGAGGGTCGGTTCGTAGGTTCGAGCATAGAAAATGGTTTTGGGTTTTCAAAACGGTTTCTTGAGTTGCAGGTTTTTCAATCAGAGAAGACGAAGTGCATGAAAACAAAATGACGTGATTGGTTTTTCATAAATAAAGAATATTATTCTTTGATCACGTAGGTGAAGTATACTACAAAGTGACAACGGGAATTGGATTTTATATTATTAATACTTCTGACGTTATTTCTTTTTTGTTTTAAACAAACGGAAGTGGAATTTATAGTTATCCAAAGGTTTCGAGTTTTATAATTAAAACTCGGCTTCGTTTATATTTGGTAAAATTCAACTAAAGCGAAGGTTTTTGTTTGCGGGGTTTATGGTGGTCCAAGTTTACGATCGGGTTTGCTTGTACGTGATCGAGGTTTAGGGTTATTCTAATTAAATCGATCTGCAAGAAGGGATTTTTACGCAACAAGGGTTAAAGAATATGTCGTCGATAGCGAAGTTTGACGTTGAAAAATTCAACGGGTCTAATGACTTCGGGTTGTGGCGTGTGAAGATGATGTGTCTATTAATTCAACATGGTTGGGAGGCTGCGTTAGATCCATTCCCGGGAACCATAACGGGTGCTGATAAAACTGCAGCGTTGAAGACGGATGTCTATAAGAAAGCACACAGTGCCTTACTCTTGTACTTGGTATGGATATTGTCAGGGATAGGGCTAGCCGAACCCTGAAGGTGTCTCAGTCGGGATACGTATAAAAAATTCTGAATAACTTCAGAGTGGATAATGGCAAGTCGGTCTATGTGCCATTGAGAGCACACTTCAAGATATCTTTGAAGGATTGTCCGTCGAGTGACTAGGATGTGGAAAGAATGAGTAAGGTCTTATATGCGAATGTTGTAGGTAGTTTAATGTACTTGATGATTTGCACTAGAGTGGATATAGCGTACGCTGTTAGCATTGTAGGTATGTATTTGGCGAATAGAGGTAAAAACCACTGGGAGGCAGTGAAGTGGATTTTGAAGTACTTAAAAGGCATCGCTGATGTAGGTCGAGTGTATGGTAGAGATCAAGGGAAGCACGTAGATGTTGACGGTTTCATGGATGCAGACTATGCTAAAGACCCTGACAAGGGTAGGTCGATAACCGGGTACGTGTTTATGGTACATGGCTGTGTTGTAAGTTGAAAAGCAACTATGTAGCATGTTGTTTCATTATCTACTATAGAGGCGGAGTATATGGCGCTTACGGAAGCTGTTAAGGAAAGCATTTGGCTTAAAGGTCTACTAATCGAGCTAGGAGTAAACCTAAGGTCAGTGGTTGTTAATTGTGATAATCAAAGTGCAATTCATCTCTCAAGAAATGCAATGTTTCATGAAAGGACGAAGCATATCAACGTGAGGTATCACTTCATCAGGGAGATCGTGGAGTCTAAATAGATTGAAGTGGCAAAGATCGGCACAAAAGATAATGTAGCTGACGCGTTTACAAAGGTGGTTCCAGGTCCGAAGTTCAAGTATTGCATGAAGACACTTGATGTTGAAACTAACTAGTCTTGTCACTAAGGTGGAAATTGTTAATATTAGTAACAAAATCTAGTTATGGTAGGTTTCCTTTAAGGTAGTTTTCTTTGTAAGTTTACTTGCCTTGCAAAGCAAGTAAACGTGTAGCTGTGTTTAGGTATGTTTTGTTTGAGTCGACTGAATCAAAGCCAATCCCTAGTCGGTGTATACTAGGGAACCGACCCCCTCACCCTATAAAAAGAGGTGAAGGGGTGATGCTCAATACACACGCATACTTCTCTATTCTTTCCTTATAACCTATTCGAGGTGTTAATACAATAATCGTTCGATTTAACTTGTAGTTTCTTGTTTGTCTTGCTTCTTCATACTTCAACGGGTTACATTTGAAGGTCACAGCTTGTGCTCAATATATACCGCGATCTAGCATTCCGCGATTGAGCTTCGGGTTATTATCGTAATCGTCCAACAGGTACGTATATAAACTCCATGTTTCCATTTACTTTCATCATTATCTATATAAAAAACATACAACGAGCCCATGATTTTGTTTAGGCTGGCCACTACGGGCCAGACGACCGACTCGGTCACTGTCGGTCGCCGTCGGTCGTCCACGTAGTAGGTAGTCGGTCGTGGTCGAGGTCGCCTGAGACCGAATCATAAATTTGTCGCAGGGACGACTAAAGGTCGAGCTAACTTGTTAGTTTTTATATTAAAAAAAAATAAAATTTAAATAATTTAACCCTATAAATACCCAATTTATTACACCATTTTATACACACTTTCAAACTATTTACTCTTATACTTCTCATTTATAAAACACACAATGACTTCCTCTTCAAACCGTCGTGGAGCTGCCAAGACGACACTACCATGGACAACAGCGGAAGAAATAACGTTATGTACAGCTTGGTGCAACGCGATGGACACGTACGTGACGAGAGACATACATTCTAGAAAAGGGTTTTGGGAGGAAGTTTTTGCTAACTTTGAGAAAGATATGGGAGGAACTATTCGAGGATACGATGCCATCGTCTCGAAATGGAAAAATTTGATTCGTCCAAAAGTTGCTAAGTTTAGTGTCGTTTACGATGGTGTCCAACGGATGGACGAGAACGGGTCTTCTGACCTCGTTTTGTTTCAAAATGCGTTAGCCGAATATCAAACGAGGTACATACATCCCTTCACAATGGAGGCGTGTTGGAGAATTTTGAAAAATCATCCTGCTTGGACAACAATTGAAGTGCCAACATACCAAGATCGTAATAATTAAGTTTAGATTAATGTAATGTTTTTTTATGTATTTGAATAATTATGTATTGTTTTTTAATGTAATGTTTATGTATTTGAATAATAATGTAATGTTTTTAATATTTAATGTTTTTTTTATGTATTAGAATAATAATATAATGTTTTTATATTTCAAATTTCAAATTTCAAATTCCAACGGCTAGTTTTTTTATTATAAATACCCCTTTCTATCATTCATTTCCTCCCACACCTTCTCCCACAACTTCTTAAGTTATGTATTCAAAGTTTAAAATCCAACAACTATGGATAAGAAACTGACCCAAAGCAATCCCCCAACACCCGAGAAACCACCGATGTCTACCATTTCTTCAATTCTAACGATCGAGGAAAAACCTAATGAACGTGAGATATGTCCATATCTCACTAAGGAAGAGTACTAGCTTGTTGATGAAGCAGCTTTCAAAGAACACTTAGAAGAAGAAGCGAAGGCGAAAAAAGAATAAGCAGTCTATGACAAAGAATTGGAGGTGTTTTTGAAAAATTCCCAAGCACCACCAAGGACACATAAAACGTCTTCTAGGATCCCATTGTAGCCTTGCGAGCCCTATAATCGAATAGAATTAAACCACTCCATCCAGCCAGATTAAGAATCAACAGGGCTCCAAGAAGCGTTCCACATTGAATATAACGACGTGAAAGTTAGCTAAAGCCACGTCCACAGGAAAATGAAAAGATGGGATGTATTCTTCCTGCAAGGACTATTAAACATATCGTAATAAGATGATTGCCACCTGATACACGTTTGAGAAGGTTTAGTCCTTGTGGGAGGACGATAAAGGTGGAGTTTCCCGCTCGTCAAACATTCACCTTAATAGGAATGTTCTTAAATCACCTTTTCTCGTAGCAACATTCTCTTTTGGAAGTAGAAATACCTCGTCCTACAGGTCACGAGCATCTTTACACAAGTCCCCACCCCCCGTTCAAGTCCCAAGCCCATCTATCATCTACATTAGAAAGAACCTTCGACCTAACCAAATCCTGAATGTTTTCGAGCTGCTGAGTTTCCACACCTCCCCTGACATGGCGACGAAAAGAGCTATCGATCTCGCCTTGCATTTTAACCGCAACTGAACATTCCTTGTTGTTCTCCAGGGCGTACAACCTAGGGAAAAGCTCATTGAAAGGAACCTCACCTAACCAAAGATCTTCCCAGAAGCGAGTTTGCATACCTGAACCAACACGACGCTTACAATGAGATAGAAAGTCTATACCTTGAAGTTTTAAGGCCGAAACTTCCCGAATAATAGACAACCAATTCGAACAATGGAAAGAAGAGCGTATCTGGAAAGAAGAACCATGCATGGCTGAAATGAAACGAAACCACAACGAATTATCATGAGAAAGAAATCTCCACACCCATCTGAAAAGAAGCGCACGATTAAGGGCATAAAAACTGGAGACACCTAAACCTCCATATTTCTTAGAAGCGAGCACTTTCGTCCACTTAACCCACGAAATCTTCCTATCGACACCTTGAACACCATTAAAAAAATTACGACGTAAAGATTCCATCTCATGTAACACGGTCTTCGGCACCTTGTATAAAGACATAGGGTAGATGGGAGTAGAGCCTAAAACCGCCTTTAGTAACGTGAGACGACCTCCTATGGAGAGGGTATTAATCTTCCACTTCGAAAGCCTAGACTTAATCTTACCAACCATATCATCCCAAGCATTGATCTTAGACATATTACCTCCAACCATAACCCCTAAGTATTTGAAAGGGGCTTTCATGACCGAACAACCAATGGAGGCAGCCGCTTCATTAACTAAACTGCCGGTGACACCCACTCCTAGAAGATTGCTTTTCTGAAGATTAATCTTCAACCCCGACGCCAACGAGAAACAATGGAGCATTTGAATAATACTCCTTAAGTTACTATCCGTCCACTCACCAATAAATACCGCATCGTCCGCATAAAAAAGATGAGAAATCGAGAGAGCAGAATCAATTTTAATACCAGTGAATATACCAGCCTCGACAGTTCTAAAAACTGACAAATGGAGCGATTCCATAACAAAAATGAAGAGGTAAGGTGCCAAAGGATCCCCTTGTTTCAGACCGCAATGAAATTGAAATTCTGAAGTAGGACTTCCATTAACAAGAACAGAAGCCATACCTCCAAGAGCGCCATTTAACACTGAAACCAAAAGAAAAAAGAACATCATCAAGGTAATCCCACCGAACTAAGTTGTAAGCTTTGGCAAAATCAACTTTGAAAACCATGGCTTGCTGCTTTTTATGCCTACACCAAGAGAGTAACTCATTTATAATAAACGGCCCATCAAGAATCTGACGGTTAGGGAGAAATGCGGTCTGAACATCTGAAATAAGGTCCGAAATAACCAAAGACAAACGAATAGCAAGAATTTTCGTCACAACTTTATATAGACTCCTGATTAAGCTAATAGGCCAAAAATCACTCACGATCTTGGGATCCTGACTTTTCAGAATCAAAGTGATAAAAGAAGCATTACAACCTTTAGCAAAAGAGTTATGCCTGAAAAACCACTCTACCGCGACGCACATATCTGGCCCAATGGAATCCCGATATTTGCGAAAGAATTCAAAAGTGAACCCGTCCGGCCCAGGCGATTTATTTTCGCCACAACTCCATACAGCTTTGCGAATTTCATCAGAGGACACCAGTTTTTCCAGATCAGAAATCTGGTCAGCAGTGAGGCGAGACAGGAACCTGAAATTTAGCCGACAATGACTCACGCCCGTGTCTTGGAACCTATTAGCAAAGCGAGAACGGAATTCTTCTTTAACACGATTAGGCTCATCAACCCATTCTCCATCAACCATAATGCCCTTGACTGATAAGTGAACGCGCTTACGATTAACAATACCCACTGAATCTTAGCCTTCTGCATTTGGTCACGAACAGCAGTGGACTTGATATCTTGCATTTGTTTCGTCAACTCCATCCGGGAAAGAAGAATCTCATCAGACACTCCACCTTGATCTAAAATATGATCAATACCACTCAATTTCTCTTGAATATCAATTAACCTTCCCAACTGTTTTCGTTTATTAACAGCCACCCATGGTCGAATTTCCTTTTTTATCATTTGCAATTTCTTTTTGAACCGGACCATACAATTAGAATCCTCAAGAACAAATGAATTCCAAGCAGTGCTGACCATATCGTCAAACCCATGGAAGGAAAACCAAGAATGATACAACCTAAAGGGGGTTGCACCATAATCTGTAACCATTTCACGAAGCAAAATCGGTCGGTGATCCGACAGATTCTTATCAAGACATAAAGCTGAAATATGCGGAAATAAAGAAAGAAAACCTTCCGAAACCAAGAACCAATCCAACTTACTCATTTTTGCAGCCGACGGATGAGACCAAGTGAACGAATAACCTTCCAACTGAATCTCCACAAGCCCCGCGTTAGAAATAAAGCTATTGAACTTGTTAGCCCCATGCACATTAAAAATAGAACCCAACCTTTCTCTCTCGAAACGGACTTCATTAAAATCTCCCGTAACCAAAACGTCTCCATTCCACCAAGATAAAAGACCCGTAATATAACTCCACAAGAGACGTTTATCAATAGCGGATTGAGGGGCATACACAGATACAATGAGCAACTTGGTGTTATTTGGAACCCAACTCCCATATAAAACAACAAAGTTATCAGAGATAATATGTTGATCTTTACGAAACATAAGCAGATCCCATAAACATAAAATACCCCCTGAATTACCAAGGGCCTCACGAAAAGACAAGATCTAAACGTACTATCTCCCCAAGAAAATATTTAGCCTCCATACAGAAAAGTTTCATTTTAGTTCTTTAAAGTCAAGAAACTCACCTTATGTTTATAATTCAACTCCCTGATCTATTCCTTTTTAGCCTTAGATCCCAGGCCTTGGATATTTAAAGACAAACAATTCATTGGAAACCCTCACAATCTCCTTGCGAACCAATAATAATCTCCATAACGTTTCAGGCAACGACCCATAGAGATAATCCCAAAAGTCTGCATACCTTAATCATGCCGTCAAGAACTTCCAACAGAGAACCTCCCTTATGCGAACCATGAATAGGCTTGCTCCCAACAGGAGATGAATACACGTCTGCTGGTACCGTGTCCTCCATAACTCTCAAACTAAGACCAATTGACTAACATGGTGACGAATTTCTTCCTTGCCGAACTTACTAGTATTCGAACCAAATGCAACAACAGGCATCTTGATTACAAGTTGGAATATCATTTGGCAGGAGTAAAACCCGAGGATATGGTATACTGGTTGAACGAATCCGTTGTTCTAGCTTCGTTATATTACATTTTTGTCAAGCAAGCCGTACATATTGAAGGGATCACCGAAACCTCCTTAACTTTAGAATGTTCACGCATGATGCTGCTCGCCACCCTGACTTCACCTTATCACTAAAATAAGTGTCCAAACCACTTCACTATCATTCTCATCGCCGAGATTCAGAGGATTACCTATGATTATTTGAGAAACAATGATAATTGAAGACTAGCTAAAAGAGTTTGGCTAATTAAAATTTGCCCACGAATTAAATTTACCACGAGTGTATTCATGTGAAAAATTACCCATGAATTACACACAATAGAAAATCCCACAAAACATTACCCATGAACACAACAAAACCACCCACCTAAAATGACGTGGGTGAGTTTTCCCACATAGTGAAAATGTCGTGGCCAAATAATTAGCCTCGGAGGTTTTACCCATAATCATAGAGTCATATGTAGTTCGTGGGTATGACCCATTTACCCACGAAATTAAGTCATTTACCCACAAGTTTTGTCTGTGGCTATTCACTAGAATTCTTTGTAGTGCAACATGTTCCATGAATTTCAATTTAGACTTAGAAGAATTCAGCTCAATCATAACCCACAACCCTCCTAGATAGACAATGCGAGTGTTATGAAAACCCTCATCAAACAAGAGCACCTGCAAGTTATTAATGGAAGAAGATTGGAGAACTTCACCCATGACACAATTCGTGAGATCCCTGTTCACTAGGCAAGAATCGTCTAAAACCAAAGACGGTTTCAAAATAGCTGCAAAATTAGTCCCTTTAGGTCCACCTTGATGCTGGGCAATAGGCTGCTTAAGACCTAATCAGAGGGCGCCGACATCTCTTTCTGAGGGATAGGGGCTTTAGGCCTTTTAAACCGAGCAGGATTAGCGGATAAGTGAAAATGACCAATCCAAATAGTTTTAAGATTCTCAATAAGACGATCAAAATTGAGAACTTTGATGAAACGAACAAAAGCGAAACACTTCCCTGCTTTAGATCTCTTGTTAGGAATGAACACATCGACCACGGTGCCATACCCACTACACACCTTCCAAAGATCCCTACTTGAGCAATCATTAGGAAAGTTAGATATGAACACCGACTTTGATATCTTGGCAGTTTGGTCAAAATTGGATTGAAGGGAGTTCTGGAAACGAGACCCCATGGCTAAAAGTGGAAAATGAAATAAAGAAAACAGAAATGGAAAAAAATTAAAGGAGGACAACCAAATCTAAACCCTAAGATCTCAGGATGAGAAAATCGCCTAACACGCTCGATATGAGAATCATCAAATAATTGAATGAACCAAATTTCAGGGGTTATAACGAATTCAAACACCAAGGATGAAGGGGATTAGATCGGATGTTTTGGGGAGGATTACAAGAAAACTTTGAACATGCTTTTTATCTTTTAGTTTATCTAGGAAAGTCGTTATTTTTTCTAGAATATGACTTTGAAGTTCTATTCCTAGACCATCAATTTTCATTCCTAAAAACTCTATTTGTTCCTGTAGTAATTTCATTTTCTTTTCTGTTAAAGCTAATCCATTTTTATAAATAAATCAGAAAAAGTATCTAAATGTTTCATATGTGATTCTATATCCTTAGATAAGATTAAAACATCATCAATGTAAAGAAATATAAAATCTTAATCTTTAAAAATACTATCCATTTTTCTTTGAAATATTTACGGTGCATTTTTTAATCCAAAAGGCATGACAAGCCATTCATATTATCCCTGAGAGG
>BQNB010015357.1:0-64821 GCA_026074375.1 Tanacetum coccineum | reverse complement strand
GTACCTCTTACAGAAGGATAATGGTGATAAGGTCATCGCCTCTATTAACTTGGCTAAGCAACCAGGCGACAGGGTAGGCTAAGTACGCACGGTCATACGTGCAGTACTACGGTAGTAGGAAACTCGAGAAGGTATAGGGGTGGGTGATGTCTGAGTAAGTAAATGATCAGGGGATAGTGGTGAAGTAGAGTCTGATGGTGAAGTAGTCCTAGTCTTAGATGCCTCCATAGGCTCTGACTCCTCGTCTAAGTGTAGAGTATCAAGGGTGTAGTCTAGGGAAGCTAGAGTGTAGTCAAGTGATAGGGGTGCTGCCCTAGGGGATAGTGGTTGGGTCTCCTCACTCTCAATGGGATCCTCAAAAGGTTTTGTTAGGATTTCATTTTATGTGACGACATTACAAAATTACCTTAGTTTAATATAGTTCTATACGCAGGGACTAGAATAGGCATTATTGTATAGTTGTGAGGCGTATGGGCTATATATACCCTTCCAAGGATTCCATGGAGGGGTTAAGACTCTTGTAACCTTCACACTTTTCATTTTATTTTACATACATTTGTTTCTCTCTCTACTCTCTTTCTCTCTCTAAACATTACTATTACATGGTTTGAGTCTCCCCGACTACTAGATCTATCATTCTTTAAAACTGTCAATTAGTATCAGAGCCTATGGGATTATTAGCTAGTGTGTATGTGTGTTTTGTTGCTTGGTTTAAATCAAAATTTGTACTTTTGAAGGTTTATGGCTCATTTTTCATTTTTCCTAGATTTTGATGTTGTTTGTGTTAAAGTTTAGTTTTTTTCTAGTTGTTATAGCCTTCTAGTACTTAGTTGTGCAAAAGAAATCAAGCAAAAACGTTCAAAAGGGTGATTTTTAGGTGTTTTTAGGTGAAAAAGTTCTTTTTTCAAGCGAGTGGTTTGGCTTACTGTGGTCGTTGTATTAGATAGTGGTTTGTCAGAAGTAAAAGGCCAGCGGTTTGTTGTCTAGCAACGACGGTTTGCTAGTGGCGGTTTACAGGTTTCGAAGATTTATTCTTTCATAGCGGTTTAGGAAACGAAACCATGGCGGTTTGACTTATTGACAGCGGTTTGGCATACTTCTTTGTAGCGGTTTTGTAACACCCCCAAATTGGGTCGCAGCGGAATAAGGGTCCGGGGCGTGTTACTTCAAGATCAATAGCACAAGATATATAAGAACGACACAAAAAGTCATTTAAAATGATACATTGGATTTAATTGAAAGACTTAATACAAAAGCATATAGCTTTACTTGTTCATTGTTGAATATTACAAAAGTTGACAATACATTCCCCAAAATATGATGCACCTAAATCTTTAAGCGTGCAATCCAAAATGTAACCCAATGCATCCCTGGCATCCCATGCCTATTGATCTCCTGAAAACATTGCTTAAAAACGTCAACAAAATTGTTGGTGAATTCATAGGTTTGATAAATCATAATGTGCAGGACCGCAAGACTTTTTAGTGATAATGCAACACATGCAGATCTCACAAAACTAGATTACATTTACACTAAGCTCATGACACTGAAGCTCGACAGTCTTGTTCGCATAATATTGCTACTCAGCCCGCAATGATGTTTTAACCCGAAAACATCCCAAAATTCGACATGCTATAACGTTCGTTCTCGGTGATAGCAAGTCACCCGAACGGGGAGGTCGTTTCCCGAATAGATCTATTAAATAACATTCGCGCTCACATAGTGTAATTCCCAACTACATCTATGCAATTGACAGTTCATGATAGTGGGCTTAATTGGGTTATCGCTACTTAGGCAAACATGTAATCAATACTTGCGTCCAATTTGTAAAACAAAGAATGTTTCCACCCCATATAATAATAAATCAGTAAAAACTGTAAAAGTTGGGCTATGAACTCACCTCGAGTGAGTAAACTGATAACAAAATATCCCAAGAAAAAACGCGTCACGCTAACGCCCGAATGCAACCTAGTTAATATAGGTTGAATCAGTATTCAAGTACGTTGTCTAACAACAACTGTATATAATCCTATATAGTTATCATCGTACTATCGTTCGGGCTATCATAATTAAAGAGGTCATGACATGACGTTCGAGGAGTTAGGACACTTTAAATCGTAAATCCAACAACTCGTCGAAACGCCATCCGAAGAGGCCTCATTATGAAACTCCCTAGTAATATAGTACTTTGATAACCACATAATATTCTATATAGCTCAATCACCAACTAATGGTTTTGGAAAAATTGTGTTTAACAAGTTAAAACGTTTATAATTATCGTTTTAGTAAAACTGGCGTAACTTTCGCGTTTTAAACCCGATTCTCGCGTTTCTTATGCCCATCTTTTCGTATCAAGACGAGTTATCATAAATTGACATTTTCGAATTTCGGACCTACTGGTGAACAGTAAAAATTACTGTTCACATCAGACCCTATGTATATTTTCATCGATTTAATTGTCGTAAAACCCGTAAACGTCGTATTTTATTCGTTATAGCTCCGTTTTTAATGATTCTTTCGAGGACGTTCTCGTATTTGAAAGTTCTATATTTTTAGGAGGTTTACAAAAATATAACTTTCTGTCATGAATAGTAACTTTTATAAAAATAGTTTTATAAAAGTATTATTTGTCGTAAACTCGCGAAATTCATAACTCGTTCGTTATTAATTGAAAAATTACGATTCTTATCATTTTGGAATCCTAAAAATGTGTATTATTTATTAAAAATATTAATACTTGCTGTTTATAAATTTTATAAAAATGTTTTTATAAAAATTTACTTACGACTTCGTTTATTAACGTATAACTCGTTTTTAACGTAACTTTTTCGTTATTAATCCGTTTAACAAGTTTCTTACTTTTTCGGAATCGTCGTGAATTGTATTATCTTATAAAAATATAAAATGGGTATGTTAAAATTCGAAATTTGGACAGCAAGTTAGGTTGAGTTTGTTAAGTCCATTTTTAACCTTTTCTTTATACTTTACCACTTTTGTATTTTACCACAAGTCTTATATATCATATATGTTATATATCATATATATATTGGAGTCCATGTGTCCATAATAGTCCTCATATGTCCAAGTTACCCATGTTAACAAATCCATTAACATACTTTAAAACCATCACTTTACTTAAGTAACCTTAATTTACTAGTTTTGTCAATAATCATATTTATACATAACCAAGTGTGTACAAGTGTATTTCTTTCCATAAGACTTTATTTTAGTGTTCTATTAACATGATTAAGAGTCCATAATCAATATTAACATGTCTTATGTATTTCTTTAACTTAAAACATATTATGAAACTATGAAAACCCTAATTAACCCATAATCATTTTTACACCAAAATAACTTGATACAATATTTTCTCATCCTTTTTAACATGATGTAAGTAATAACACCACATGTATATAAGTGTGTAAAATGATCATTTCAAGTATATACTTCATTTTCATGAATAAAACCTAAATGGTGATTTAAGCTAAATAGAATAATCATATGCATAAAGTGGAAATTATAAGAACATAAAGAGTTTAAATAGACCTTATGAGGTATGATGATGATGATGTGCTAGTACTAAACCCTTGTTTAGCCACAAAAACCAAGCTTGCACTTAAGAAACCCTAGCTTTCCTTAATAGAACCCTAACTTCCTTTTACTTGAGAAATACTTGGAAATGGTGATTCAATGCTTGCAAATGCCTTAGTATATCTTAGAATAGGTGTATATAGAAGTGTATGGATTGTAGAAAATTTTGTATGGGTTTGGTTGGGGTCTTGTGTTATGCCGTAGCATATAGAGAGCACAAAGGGAGGTTTGTTTTGGTTTTCTAGTTAAGTGTAAAGCATATGAGTTACTTCCCTTATGTATACATGTATATAAGGTGGTAAACTAGTCAAAGGAACATGTTTAGGTCATAGGAATGGCTCATAGTCTTAGGAATGGTCATGGGTATGGCCCTTAGTCAAAGTAAGCAAGGTATGGTGTTGCATAAATGAAGTAAGGTGCATATATGACCAAAGTGGATAAGTTTTGTTATAATACTTGTACAAGTTGCAAGATTTTCGGCAATACATAAGATGTAGATGATATATTTTGTAATTTTTATGTATTGGGTATAAAAGTGGGTATTTGTTGAAGCGTAGGAAAGTTTTTGTGGTTCCGGGAGTGCCTAAACGCAATTTATCGCGAAACGTATCACACTAAACGTACCGATAAAAATAAAATGAACAATCCATAATTATTCTAAACAATAATATAACCCTTGCTATGATTGTACACATTTAAATTTCGATCCCGTTTACATTGAACGCTAATTTTTAGCTTACGCGATTTAAACTTAATTCATGAAATTACAAGCAAACGCGTACAACACTAAAAATAAATAGTACATTTATCGACGTCGTCAATGACTTAAAAACACAGGGTGTTATACTTAAGATGTTTGATTTTTGGTCCATCAGAACAGCTACTACTCCTATTGAGACTAATAAGCCACTGGTCAAGGATGAAGATGGTGAAGCTATAGATGTACATGTCTACAGATCTATGATTGGTTCCCTGATGTATTTGACTGCATTAAGGCCAGACATCATGTTTGCTGTTTGTGCATGTGCTAGATTTCAAGTCACTCTAAAAGCCTCATACTTAAATGCAGTAAAAAGGATTTTTAGGTACCTCAAACATCAACCCAAATTAGGTTTATGGCATCCTAGGGATTCACCTTTTGAACTAGAAGCTTTCTTAGACAGTGACTATGGAGGAGTCAGTCTTGACATAAAATCAACAACAGGTGGCTCTCAATTTCTTGGTAGAAGATTGATATCTTGGCAATGCAAGAAGCAGACTATTATTGCAAACTCTACTACTGAGGCAGAATATGTTATAGCTGCTAACTGTTGTGGGCAAGTACTTTGGATACAGAATCAGATGATGGATTATGGTTTTAATTTCATGAACACCAAAATCCATATTGATAATGAGAGCACTATAAGTGTTATCAAGAATCCTGTTGCTCATTCTAGGACCAAGCATATCGAGATTCGATTTCATTTTATCAGAGATTGCTATGAGAAAAGACTGATAGAAGTTATCAAGATTCACACAGACTCTAATGTTGCAGACCTTCTCACCAAAGGATTTGATGTCACAAGATTTAACTTTTTGGTGGTTAGCATTGGGATGTTAAATCTGTAGCTATATTTGAGGGGAGGTTACATTGTAAAGTTTGTACTTGTAGTTAGAATTAATACTGCTAGGGTATTAATTCTGGTAGTTATGATTGTTTAATTCAGGTTAATACTGCCTTATAAAAACATCTTGTAGTATTTTTCTTGTTTTTGGACTAACTCTCTCAGGACAAGCATGGATTTGAGGATGGATGGAAGATGTGCTGGTAGCTTTTCACATATCTGGTCTGTAAGTTATTTCTACTAGAGAAAAGATACTTCTGGTAGACTACAAGTTAATTCTGGTAGGCTACAAGTTAATTCTGGTAGACATAAGTTAATACTGCTATGTCATATTAATACTGGTACGCTTAAAACTTAATTCTGGCAGACCAATATTAATACTGGTAGATGACCGTTGGTACTGGTGAGGGAAAATTGATTTTCCTTGTTTAAATATTACCGTTAGAGATTTTTACGGCAATTACCTCTCATATAGGTTTCCTATTTGGATAATTACTGAATTTTATTCATTAACACATCTTTCTTTACTATAAAGAAACTACTTTTTAGTGTGTCCAATACGAAACCTTGTTTCTCATCAATATAAATTCAATTGCCCCTCTCTACTAGTTACTCAAACGAACCAAACCCAGCACTAAAATCTGATTAATCACAATTTATGTTCCTCCAGAATTCAAGATGGCCAATTTGCGGTATTCGGATAAGCATAACATGGTTGCTTTTCTAAAGAAACCCAATGAAAGTGTGGGTTTCACTGAGATAGTGGACTTCCTCAAAGGTACTTCTCTAAGGTATTCCTTAACTCATAATCCCACTATCTATGATTCCCTAGTCAAACAGTTCTGGCAGACTGCCACTATCAGAACACTTGCTAATGGGATTCAAGAGTTAGTAGCATCTATTGATAATAAGGAGTATACTATTACTGAGGCATCTGTCAGAAGTAAACTTCAATTGGCAGATGCAACAGGTATTAGTAATTTACCTGATGCTGAAATTTATGATGGGTTGGCTACATTGGGGTATGTCTCTGAGGGCAAACTTACTTTTTGGAAAAAGAATTTTACACCCCAATGGAAGTTTTTAATTCACACCATTCTACATTGCTTAAGCCCTAAGTCTGGTGGATGGGATCAATTTGGTAGTCCTATTGCTACTGCATTGATCTGTCTATCCAGTAATAGGGTTTATAATTTTTCAAAATTAATTTTTGATGGAATGGTTCACAACATAGAGAGTAATACTAAATTTCTAATGTATCCAAGATTTTTACAAATTATCTTGGATATAACTACTGATAATAATGGAAAATATCTAGCCTTAACTTTGACTAAAAAGCTTTTTGCAAATATAAAAAGGGGCTATGCAGGGGAACATTGCTGCCTGCAATGTTGGCAGGTGCAGCTGAGGATCAAGGTGAAGGCTCAGCAAACCCAGCTGAACCCAATCCCACACCTATTGATCCAGTTCCATCCACATCACAACCACCAATTCCATCTACCACTGAACCACCTCAACAACCATCACCACCTAGGCAAATTGACAGACAGGAAACTAAGATTCCTCAGTCTTAGAGTCCTACTTTCATCAATGTCGCAGATGAGGCAACTACCACATGTGTGGGGGTTAAAACTGAGGGAGCTACCACTACAACCTCTGGCTTAGATGCAAGGTTGGACAATGGTAACATACATGAGTCTCCGCTCAGGTCCCATGAAGCCCCTCTTCATGAAGGTCACACTTCAGGAAGTGCTGAGGATAGTTTGCAACTTCAGGAATTGATGGTACTTGTACCCAAGCTGGTCACAAGGATTGATAATTTAGAGAAAGAGCTGCATCATACAAAGAATACCTATGGGAAAGCAGTTCTTACTCTAGTTGAAAGGGTGAAGTCTCTGGAAGTAACTTTGAAAACAAAGACAAAGAAAGTGGTTGTGTCTGACTTAAAGGATGAAGAAATAGAGAATCAGGGGAGGAAAATTCAAGATATAGATGATGATCCTCTAGTTTCTTTGGTAAGAGAGTCTACGAAAGAAAAAGCATCATATCTTATTACTCCTACAAAGATTAGTGCTTCAGGGGAGGTATAAGAGGAAGATATCAGTCCTACAACCTTAGAAGCAGTTAAAACTTTATCACAGGTTGTTTCTCAGAGAGCAAGGTCAACTGATAAGGGTAAAAGATACAAGAGAAAAACAAATACAATTGATAAAGACATTTGCACTAGTTTAGATGCTGAAGTTGAAGTTAGTCCTGGCAGAGTAATAATTAGTTCTGGTAGTGCAGGAGTTAATACTGGTAGTCAAAAAGATAGGAAATCCTTTTGCATGTACTTCTGCTGTTTTTCGTGCACGAAATGAATTAATCCAGTCGCATTTCCCGGGTTTACTTCCGCACCATGTATGATAAGGTTTCATTCCCAGGGGATGGGACAATCTTCTCGCACACACAATGACGCTTTGTACATTGTCGACAACCAATCCATACCGATTATAGCATCGAAACTACCAAGTTCTACAGGCATTAAGTTGATTTCGAATGGGTGATTTAGTAAATTCTCTAATGGCGAGCACGTCATAGCGAAATTGTCTTAGGGGAGCGACAAGTAATTGTCTTGCTTCTTCGGCTTAGGATTTGGTATAAGATAATGCCAACTTTATAGTAAGATGAGTGAAGGTCTGCTTAGTTGATATGGTTATAAATTCGATTTCCAAAAGTAAACGCGTTCTATGAATACGCACACAAAACATGATATAAGTAGAAAATTGTTTCCTTAAGAGGTTTTAGAGTGACTACATCTTAGAACGCCTGTGTACCTTCCTGAATTATACATAGTTGATCAGGCCATGTATAATTGAGGACTAACGATGCATTGCTCATTTTCGTCAAAATAGCGTTATAATTTTTATGATATTCGTGAGAGTAGTTTGTAAGAGTAAATAAGGAACCTAAGTTAATATTGACGAAATTCTCATAATACGATAATTTGATAGATAATTCGAAATCATTCATACAACTGAAATTTTTAAGGGAAATACAACGAGAACTCCTAAGAAGATAAAGTCTAAGATAGTTTCAACTTAGGATTTATTAGGCAAAGTGAGACAACTTTCTCTTTTAAGCTTCGATCTCATTCTTAATGTTGATAGGGCCTTGATCGGTTTCTCATCCTCTTAAGGTATGCACCACTCCATGTGCTCTAGTACCTCTAGTTTGGTTTTCATGGTTTCGGTTCTTTTGCTCCGGGCAATCACTCCTGCAGTGCCCTTGATTCCCACATTCATAGCAATAGCCTTCTGACTTGTCCCCGTGCCTCATTGGTGGTTAATAGTATTGTCGTTTGTAGGTCTCCTACAGTTACAGACCAGATGGCCTACTATGTTGCACCTGTGGCATTTGGGAGGACATGGACCATCATGATGATAGTTGCATTTAGGACACAATGGCTTGGACTACTCAGCCGTTAAGATTTCAATCTCCCTGTGCCCGCGCCGTAAGCTTTGCCAGTATTTACGCCATACTGTTTCGCTGTTGTTGTTCTGATGTCCTTGAAGTGTTTATTAACTTCCTCTTGTTCTCAGCCTGGCGTTCGGAAAGAGTGCTGATCCTTTTTGTCCACACGTTTCTAAAACTTTCACTATTGGAGCATCTTTTGAAGTGTCCCAGACTCACAAACCTCATAACAGGTGTGAGTTCGTTGATTCCTAGCAGCAGTAGGATTCCTACACTCTCGGGTCATGTGGCTATCCCTCTTGCAATTCCCGCCCTTTACAGTACATTGCCCATTGTGGTTATCTTCCCACTTTCTCTTGTTGTTAGCATTCTCTGCTACCTTGTATTCTTGTTGTTCGGTCTGACCTATTGGCTTACGGGCCATGTTGGTTTTTGTCTCATAAATGGCAATAGCCTCGATAGCATTAGCCACTCGCTGGGCTACAACCCGCTCAATTTCCTCAACACTCATCCCTTGATCAACAGTTGTCATTGTTTCCTGAAAGTCACAGAGGTAACAAATGTATATGGAGTTTAATTCAAGGGAAAATCATGACACTCCGTGATCCCAACCAGTAGGTAAGGTGAGACCACGTTATGCATAGATATAAGATAACAGCAACCATGGCATAAATAAATCCCCATCGTACAGTAGCATGATCATAACCAACAACGTAGGTTAATACTTAATACATCGTTTACATGAGTAAAAGAGTACAAGCTTTTTATTAACCCTAAGAAATACCAACCTAGAGAAAATAAAGGAAAACCGAGTATTACTCAGTAATGGAATACGAAATAAGTCTACACTGACAATCATTTGTCCATGCTAGGGTGCCTCTCAAGATTCAGATGCTATACTCTTATGTTTATCTTTACGTGACTCTACATTCTCTGGTGGTGGTAAACATGGTGAAGGTAAGTGCAGCAGCAAACTCGGTAATGCATGCCTCAGCAGAATGGGATTGTGGAGTATGTGCGTAAATAGACATCCGTACCTGAGCATGGGATTGGTCTCAAAAGGAACAAGATGATATGGTGTGGAGAGGTGAGTGGTGTAGAAGCAGACTATCAGTCACAAATGCCTTTTATTCTCAGCTTGAGGGGACAAGATCATCTGAAGGTACAGTAAAGGGTCGGCCGGAGCTAGGTGCTCCTCTTCCTCCTCGTCCTCCTCATCCTTCTAAACATCATCATCATCGTTCATCATCAGATGACTCATTATCATAGTTGTCTCCATCCGTATGGCAGGATGGTCAGCAGGATCCCTCCTCTAGGGCCTCCTTATCCTCTGCCGATTGAAGGTCAGCCAATGTGACCATGGTGGGATAGGGCCTGGTAGTGCGGCCTCAGCATGATAGAGGGTTGATCTTCATCGGTTCCTCTAGCTCCACATCAAAAGCTCACTGTAATCTCTTATGGCTCAGATTAATATAGACAGACGTATAGGTAACCGTCGATGATGAAAACATAACTGCTTGCAACGAGCAGAACTTAACTTATATAAATATATTATATAAGGCTGGTATGTTAAATATGAATATGCACTCATGGCATAAATGAATGATGGTAAGGTATCATATTCGATAGCTTATTGTTTAGGTAGCGCTTAGGACCTACGAGCTTATCGTACTACCTTGCTTTAAAGAAATATTCCCCTATTTATATAAATAGCCCTTATATAAATAATTGTAGAGTTGTGCGAAAGAATGCAAACTCATCTTTGTATATATACAATATACCCTCATAGTAATATACGTACTATAATATAAACACGTATATCAATTATGAATGCATCTAGTCCCACTAATGCAATCAACTGGAAATGTTAATGAAAGGCATCTAGTAAAACTAACTAATTTAATAAAAAAAAAAAAAAAAAAAAAAAAAAAAAAAACAAATAACTAGGTTGTGTCCCATAAAAACCCTTTTTATGAATGTAATGTTTGAAAATGGTTATAGTCCAGCAAAAACATTTTGACCTGGTTCTCTATAACCTTGGCTCTTGATACCAATCTGTAACACCCCCAAATTGGGTCGCAGCGGAATAAGGGTCCGGGGCGTGTTACTTCAAGATCAATAGCACAAGATATATAAGAACGACACAAAAAGTCGTTTAAAATGATACATTGGATTTAATTGAAAGACTTAATACAAAAGCATATAGCTTTACTTGTTCATTGTTGAATATTACAAAAGTTGACAATACATTTCCCAAAATATGATGCACCTAAATCTTTAAGCGTGCAATCCAAAATGTAACCCAATGCATCCCTGGCATCCCATGCCTATTGATCTCCTGAAAACATTGCTTAAAAACGTCAACAATAATGTTGGTGAATTCATAGGTTTGATAAATCAAAATATGTAGGACCGCAAGACTTTTCCGTGATAATGCAACACATGCAGGCATCACAAAACTAGATTACATTTACACTAAGCTCATGACACTGAAGCTCGACAGTCTTGTTCGCATAATATTGCTACTCAGCCCGCAATGATGTTTTAACCCGAAACATCCCAAATTCGACATGCTATAACGTTCGTTCTTGGTGATAGCTAGTCACCCGAACGGGGAGGTCATTTCCCGAATAGATCTATTAAATAACATTCGCGCTCACATAATGTAATTCCCAACTACATCTATGCAATTGACAGTTCATGATAATGGGCTTAACTGGGTTATCGCTACTTAGGCAAACATGTAATCATTACTTGCGTCCAATTTGTAAAACAAAGCATGTTTCCACCCCATAATTATAAATCATTGAAATCGTAAAAATGTGGGGCTATGAACTCACCTTGAGTTCAGATAATCCAAATATCGCAGATAAAGCGTCACGTAAAAGATCGAATGCAACCTAAATTATCATAGGTCGTATAAGTACCGAGTACTTGAATATAATCTTATAGTTGTTACATCGTACTATCGTTCGGGCTATCATAATTACGTTCTGGCTATCATAGATTAAAGAGGTCAGACAATGACGTTCGAGGAGTTAGGACACTTTAAATCGTAAATCCAACAACTCGTCGAAACGCCATCCGAAGAGGCCTCATTATGAAACTCCCTAGTAATATAGTACTTTGATAACCACATAATATTCTATATAGCTCAATCACCAACTAATGTTTTTGGTAAAATTGTGTTTAATAAGTTAAAACGTTTATAATTACCGTTTTAGTAAAACTAGCATAACTTTTGCGTTAAAAACACTATTCTCCGCGTTTCTTATTTCCATCTATTCGTATTAAGACGATTATCATAATTTGTGACATTTTCCATATTTTGAACCCTCTGGTGAACAGTACTTTTACAGTTCACAAAAACATAAATGACTTTTATAAAAATCGTTTTTGTTGTCGTAAAACCCTAAATTTCATATTTTTTTTATATTTTTTTTTAATTCGTATAAGCTCCGTTTTTTAGTGATTCTTTCAGAGACAGTTCGCGTTTTTTGAAAGTTCTATAATTTTATGAGGTTTACAAAAATATAACTTTCTGTCATGAATAGTAACTTTTATAAAAATAGTTTTATAAAAGTATTAATTGTCGTAAACTCACGAAATTCATAACTCGTTCGTTATTAATTGAAAAATTACATCCTTATCTTTTGGAATCCTAAAAAATATGATTATTTTGTTAAAATACAAACCCTTGCTGTTTATAATTTTTATTAAATTGTTTTATATAAATTACTTACGACTATCGTTATTATTAACGAAACTCGTTTTTAAACGTAACTTTCCTCGTTATTAATCCCGTTTAACAAGTTCTTACTTTTTCGAATCGCGTGAATGTATTATCTTATTAAAAATATAAATGAGTATGTAAAATTTCCGACTTTCGGACAGAATTTTTGCTTAATCTTGTTAAGTCAGTAAATATCATTGTTTTCATACTTTTCCACTTTTACATATAAACTATAAGTGTACAAGTGTATTTATCCCAACATAACTTTATTTTAGTGTTCTAATAACATGATTAAAAGTCCATAATCAATCTTAACTTGTCTTATGTATTTCTTTAACTTAAAACATATTATGAAACTATGAAAACCCTAATTAATACATAATCATTTTCATACTTAACCAAATGTGTAAATCACTTGTGTGACCATTTTAACATGATGTCCTTAACATCATAAGTATATAAAAAGTGTACATTAATGACAACAATAAAAAACTTCTTTTTACATTGTTAAATAACCCTAAATGGTGATTATAAGCTAAAATAGAGTAATCATATGCCCATAAAAAGAAAGTTAATAATAACATAAAGAGTAAATGGACCTTATGAGGTATGAAGAAGATGATATGCTAGAACTAAACCCATGTATAGAGAGCCACAAAAACCAAGCTTGCACTTAATATACCCTTACTTTCTTAAATGGCAGACCTAACTTTCCTTTTCTTTGAGAAAAACTTGGAATGGTGATTCATGCTTGCAAATGCCTTAGTATAGCCCTTAGAATAGTTGTAAATGAATTGTATGGATTGTATAAATTTTTATGGGTTTGTGTGTGGGGTTTTTAATGCCGTGAAGCTTATATTGAGCCAAAAGGAAGATTATTGAATTTTTCTCTAAGCGTTTTATGCCTGAAAGTGCTAGTTACTTTGTATATATAATGCATTCATAGTCAAATGAACATAGTTAATGAGCCAAGTATGGGTCCTTGGAGTCAAAGTATTGTTGGGCATTGTGTCCAAAATGAGTTAAGTAGAAAGACATTATGGAAGTAGTTTCCATATAAAGAAGCATGGTGCTCAGTAAATGAAGTATGTTGTTGTTTTGACCAAAAGGAAGAATTTTCTATAATACTTGCACATTAAGCTAGAATTCACGGCACAAGGTATTAAATAGATGATATATTTTTATTATTGGGTATAAATGTGGGTATTTGTAGAAGCGAACAAAGTTTTGTGTTTCCGTGGTAGTGCGCCTAAACCGCAATTTAAATCGCGAAACGAATACACTTTACGTAAACATAAAAATAAAATGAACAAAGGTTAATAATTATACTCAAAATAATATAATAACTTATGCTTATGTAAACATTTAATGTTTGATGCCCTATTACCTTGAACGCAAATTTTGGCTCACGCGATTAGAACTTAATTCATGGAAATTACAAGCAAATCGCTTACATAACACACAAAATATATAGCATATTTATTGACGACGGTCAAAGACTTGAAAACACAGGGGGTTATAAATATATGTTCCCATCCTGATCCCTAACGTTTGGTTTTGCTCGATAGTAGGTAGTCAGCAATTCGCATGTGTCTCATTCCATGGATTGAATGTGTGATGTGCGGTTTTTGTCGCTCTTGTTGGTGTATTATTGATGGTAAAAGGATTACACAATCCCTACCGTGTATACCGTACTAAATCCGCAACCATTAAGTTATACTCGAAAAAGGGAGCGAGCCAATCACATATGTTTTCAGTTATGGATTTGACTGTGTATTGTGTTGGTGGTTTTTTCGCCCTTGTTGGTTTCCTACATACAATTGGGTGAATGATTAACTAGTCTTATTCTATAGCTTATTCAAGTTAAGGAGAGAGTCAATCAAAGTTCGCAGTCATGGATTTAGGCGTGCATTGTGGGTTTTGGTCCCCTTTTTTGGAATATTGGTACGAAGAGATTAGAAAGAATGAAATCAACCCTTAAACCTTATTATATTAACCCAATTTACCTTTTTAGACTTGTTACTCCTTAGCTTTAGTGGTGGAGATGTGTATCCTTTCCAAGCTTATGATATAATACTCATCACAACCAAGCAATTTAACGAATTACTAAAATGTTACCACATAGATTAGTTGAGTGATTTGAGTGATTTTATTTTCCTTTTTTGTGAGGTGTTTGGTTGTGTGCTAGTAATTAAATGAAAAAAATGCTAAAAGGAAAATCTCAAACATTCGTTTGGAATACATTTTCACAAGAAAATCTAAAGTCTACTTGAGGACAAGTAGGATTCAAGTAGGAGGAATGTTGATGACATCAAAATTCTATTTTATAGCATCACATTATCTCGTTCTTATATTGCTTATATTTACATTTTATATATGGATTGGTAACTTAATTGCTATAATTTATTAATTGCAGTAATTATCGAGGCATTTTGGTGAAAGTTAGCTAAAAGCTCGCGATTTTTGGAGCATAAACAAGAGTTCAAAAAGTCCTCTAATCTGACAACCGAAAACTCCGAACATTCTAGAATCATATAAAAACGTCGTATCCAAGAGTCAAAAAAAAACGATACATCACGCATACATAATTCTTTGGTCAACGAAGAAGAACCTACTGTTTTATATCTATACCCGAATCCAAGCAAGAAGATAACGGTGTATCTGTGCCTAACTTCAACAAGGACATCCATGACGATAAGAGATATATACGTTGTATCCAGAGAGCTCATAACCATTAATCACGACTATTTTCCCCCTAAGAAATATTCTGGAATATATTATTTCGTAGGAAGCCATGCCAATTACCCTAATATTTCATAATTGAATACCCTTTCAATACGGCATAACGCTGATTCCAGACTCTAAAAATACAAACACCCAAAACACATTTTAGGTACTCTTATAACGCACCAAGTTTCGATTCTTAAAAGATCTAGAAGCCAGAAGGACTGCACAGTGCTCCATTCATAGTAAAACCCTGTAATCTCTATACTCTAAATACGCATACTCGTTTTTAATTCGTTTCATCCTATGAGTTCGTATATTGTTACAATGACTATCGGGTAATACCTTTATGTATTAGCCATGTTTATGATAATATAATATTTGATTTGTATATATTGTTTGTTTATTAGTTGCGTGTTGATTATGTTTATCAATTTATAAGCGTTTATGTGCTTAAGTATGTGTTTAACCTATCATTCAACTGGATCTAGGAATACAAATAAAGCGTTAGCTAGAGTCCGGGATAGAACTACATGCAACCGTTTATATATCTAGAGTAATAGGATCACAAATATTGACATGTCTTCCCTCTTGGTTTAGTGAATAGGTAGACTAGCAGGTGACGTAGGACTAACAAATAACGTTCTGACTCCTTGGGTAAATCTGGACAGTAGATTACTAGTATATAAATTGACGTTAAGCGATAAGTTAGTAAAGCCTCAATGAGCTAGGTTTCAATATTATCGCCATTATTGTCTCCTAGATAGATTATAATTGATTGTGAATGCTTTATGCGGGTTTGGCTAATTGTGACAGAATAACTAAATCTAGGGTTTAGGAAGAAGTCCCGCCTAAACTTAAGAATGATATATCACCAACGAAGCAAAATAATCATTGCACATATACACAATACATGCGTTTTATTATAAACTGGCTAATATGTTTTCCTTACATTAGGCTTGACTGCTTCTTTATCTTTTGTTTATCAACTTATGTGTGTTAATTGTCATCAAACTTAGATTAGGATAATCCAAAAATACATGCCAGTCTCTCAGGCTAAAAAAACCTCCCATTTTGCTTAGTTAAGTTAAACCATAGGATAGCATTAGGACTAAACTTAGTAAACTAAAAAACTTGATAGAATTAAGTATTAACACTAAACGCTCTTACCACTGGATCGACCCCAAACTTACCAACGAACCTACAGATTTATCGGTAACACTGCCCGTTAGTGTTAATAGGTAAAGTTAGAAAAATATAAATAGTAAAACTTGAATAATAAATTACCTACGATTAACAGCACATCACTTTCACTTTTATAAATTACCTACGATTAACAGCACATCACTTTCACAATGCCTTATGTACATTTCAGTGCGTAACTCATAATTTAATGTAAGGAAAGTGTATCTTTAAAGATAACTTATCCTGTCAACGAGAAAGTCAATTTTCTCGGTCTTGAGCTATTTTACAAAACATTCAAAGTTTTAAGCTTATGACAATGGCTTACATTTAATTCAGACTGTAACCCGGACCCAAATATCATAGGGGGTGTATGCTTCAGTGCGCTTACTCTAAGAAAAGAAGAGAAATCTTCTTTCATTGGTTTTCAAAATCGTTGAACATAATTTTTCAAGTACTTTCAATGTCAAATACTTATGGTATAACAATTATGGTATATTTTAATATTTGTGGTATCTTTCAAATTGTGTGTTCAACACTCCTTACCTCAAATAATATCTCAAAATTGTAGTATCAATTTTCTTAAAAAATATCATATTTATGTGGGTTAATTTTTGAGGGGAAGCTTTTAAAACCAAAAGCCTTTTAATGTTGTTAGATACATCTCATAAAAGTCAAATTTTATCTATCCAAAACATTAAGTGGAATTCAAAAGTGGTACTTCAGTGTCAAATACATGTGGAGACTGAGCACAATTTTTTCAAGACCTTATCAATGTCATTTCAAAATTATGTGCATATTTCTTCCAGCACACAGTACAACACGGGTATATCTTACATACACTTAAGTAGTACGTTTATCCTTTCGGGAAAATGTCCACTGAAGAACAGTTATCAACTAGATTTTAAAACTCTTACTTTGTGTGGTATAACCAAGGCCATCGTTATCATATTGTCATCATATTTGTGGAGTCATATATCATTTTATTTCATTTGTGGTGATTAAATTTTATTATGTGGTATCCCGCATATAATTGTGTTGAAAGGGGGGCAATCTAAAATTGTTTCAATAAATCATGTGGAATCTATGGAAACATTTTTCTAGTCCTTTGAAACTTTTCATGTCTCAAATTTTAATCAGTTGGTATCTAAAATACTTAAAGATTTATTATTTTCGATAAGGAGAGAAAATATGATTAAAATGTGATACAGAAGAATGTGATCTTTAAGACTCTAAGTGCACAACTTCAACCTACAAGTGCGAAACAATTTCGAATCTCGATGCACATGTGTAGGGGGTATTTTAAAAAGTAAAACTCTCAAAGTGTTAAAAACATCTTGATTTATATCAAACACTTTGATTAATTTTCAAAGTTTTATGGTTTCGATCTCTATACCCAACAACCAATTAACTCATGACATCGATGAAGTCATATTGTGGTTAAGGTTAGGTATAAGTCTGATGATCCAACCAGAACCAGAGGGATCTACCTAGAGACATTTCATACTTAGATTAGAAGTCCTTAGGTATGCTTGGAGATGAATGAGAATAAGGGAATAAAGGTAGAATTATGGCATAAGTTTATCCCCGGAACAATCCATAACAATGTGAATAGTGCAAATGACATCTGTTTAACAATGAAAGAGGCTGAAGAATGAAAGTAGAAATGTTAAGAGATAAAGGGTTTAAAAGAAAGAAGCCCTCCATACACTTAGGTAGAAACCAGGTCAATACATATGCTATCAGAATCACAAAGATGATGTCTGGTATTAAGAATAAACATCATGAACCAAGTGATGCAATGGACAACCCTTCCTAGCTATTCAAGTTTCTCTCAAAATATTCTTGTCTCATTTATAACGGAAATACACACGTTATCTGTTGACTTCTCACTCCGAGGATATTGATATTGAAAAGGTGGCAGTTTGCTCTAGCTTCTGATCACTAAAACCAAAGCGCACTAATTGAGTCTAGAGCCAAGAGATCAAAATATAAATCACATTAGGACACATTTTTGTAAAATACTTGTTGTTCATTCAATAAGTGGTAACAAAGAGTCCTACGCATTATCCTTTTGATCTTACCAGAACATTCAGAGTGATACTCTTTAGTATCCACAGTGGCGAATGGAAATCCTTCTAGTGTCAACATCAAACAGCATTACGGTAGGTAACTTGCAAGATTCTATATGAATCAAGCTTGTGTTAACTGGATATCGATTTTGGTCCAGTAAAATGAATTGGCGACTAAATCCGTAAGATTGTAACTAATTGATCACTTTTATCGTGTTGTCTGCTTTGAGACATTCCGATAATGAGAACAAGCTAGTACAGCTGGAAACCCTGTTAAGTAGGTTCTTCTTAAATTGAATCTACCTGATCACAGGTACAGTATTCATACTGTAAAAACGGTCATCACAAACTGAGTTAACTTTACCGACATCGACGAATGACAAAACTTGATTTCATCCATATTTTTTTGTTTATTCACTAACACTTATATACATGTTTTAGAGACGATGGTCTAACTACCTTCTCTCAACCGACGTCACATTCATAACCACGTACTCATATGAAGGCTTTAAAAGTCATACATTCAACATCAAGATTATTACTATTAAATGAAGAATGTATTTGGTTAGAAAGCTCAAGTTCATGTCATATTCAACAACTCTGATCATCAAGAACAAGATCAAGGAAAGTCCAAAAAAGATCACTTTCTGGGGAATTATAGCCTTAGAATATTCTATAGGGAGATTGTATACCTTGATGAGTTAATAGGAGATTTGCAGAGCGTTTCAAGGCAAAAGTATGAAGAATGTGTCAGTCAAAAAGCACAAGATGATCAAGAAAGTCAAATCAAGATGATTCAAGACAAGGAAATGATGCAAGATTAAAAATCTAAAGGACTCAAAGTCAAAAGACGAAGGCTCCAGATCAAGATCATGAAGCATGAAGGAATAAATCCATTACAAACAAGAAAAGACAAAGACCCAAGTCCGAATAAAGCTCAAAGTCAAATGAAAATAACCTCTACATTGGGGGAGATTGTTAGCCTTAGAAATATTAAAGTCAAACAAGAACGTATTCGGCCATTTTAGTCAATATTAGTCTTAGTTTGTAATAGGCTAGTTGGGGTTTTACAAGCTTGGATTGTAATCTAATATTGTACATGTTTCGGGCTTTAAGCCCATCCAAATGCCAAGCCCGACCCAACATGGAAAGCCCATGAGCCTCTTAGTGGCCTTGGACTATAAAATCCCCTCTCCACACATGAAGGGTGTTGGTCATTGTTATTATGGTGGTTTCTTCTACATTTGTAATAATCAACCAAACACTCTTTTATCTCTCTAGCTTTCTTTCTCTAAACATCCTTCCCTTATTTCTTATTGTTTCGATCTAAGTTTTTAGTTTGTGCTATGATATGGGTTAAGTTTATGGACAACAGATATTGCTCAAGGAAGCAAACTTGCAGCATGATGCGGGAAATGTTGTCTCTTTATCAAAACCGAGCAAAAATCAGGGAGTTTATTGTTCCAATTCTAAACCTATCTAATTATAAATTATATGCTTAGTTAACCAAGTGGATGAGAAGAGATTAGAAATAGAAAACTATTTGATCTTTACTTGCCTTATTTTCTAGTTTTTAATGAAAAATGTATCATTTTTAGAATTTTGACATGTTTTTCATTACTTAACTAGTTAAATCTTAACTGAGCACACCTACCCTTTATATTACACTATGTGAGGATAAGCCTTTTTGTTTTCCCTTTATGCATAAATTCAATAAAAGTAAGTGTGTCGGTGGTTGTAGTAGACTTTAAAACTTGGCTTGGTATATATTTTTGAGACCACCAAAATGAGCATTACACTAAGGTAACTTAGTGTAATCGGTGTGACTAGGATAAAATGCAAATACTTGGATAAACCCCAAATATCCATCCATTTGTGTTGTGTTTTGTGTATATTGACTTTTACACTATTATTTTAATCTCCCTGTTAAACCCTTTGTTGCACTCATCTTTAGTGCAAGGTACCCCTAGTACAACCTACTAAGCCATTCTTTTCATTTTGTTGAACCTAATATATGTTTGTTTTGTTACACCAATAGCCTAGCCTACCTTATAGTATCTTTTATGTCCATAGTCGAGTAGTTGCTGGTTAAATTTGGTTCCACTAGTGAAAGTCCCCCGCGGAGGTGTCATATATAGAAGGGTAGTGCAGAAATTCAGATTTTAGAAGATAGTTGATCTCAAGTGGGGGATGCTTATGTATATATGCATCTGTAATTTCTATTTCATTGTATCCTTGTCTTGCATCAAAAAAAGAGAGAAGAAAAAAAAGTAAAAAAGTAAAAAAAGCATGCAAGCAAATGTTTATTAGTTTGTTTATAGCTGATCATAAATTAGAAATAATCTTATATGTCATATAGTATAGTGGTATTATTCCCAACATGTGCAGCAGGCGATGTCTTGACATATCCTTTGATGTATGTAAACGGGGTACATTTATAAAACCCTGTCATTTCTATCTCTCCTTTTAAGAAAGTTAACATTTGTACAATGAGAAGCATTATAACATCTCAAGTGGGGGGAAGAGAGATAGAAATGAGTGATTATAGAGCTCATTCGATATAAAATATGTGCTAAATTTGCCCAAAAGTTTTAAAAAGAGGCTGGGTTAATGCATCTTTCTTGCCCTGTTTATGGAGATTATGAGGCATTACATTATATTTTTTACGCATTAACTCGTGTAGTTTGAAGAACCCTTGACTCTTGACCCCCGGTTTTTGCATTATGGGATTTGAATGCGACTAGTGACAGGGAGAGTGTGGACTTAGGAAACTATTTGTTTGTTAATTTTTTAATTTTCACCAATTATAAATGTTTTCCCATGTCTATTCCTACCCTTAATCATTCTTAATCCTAACCTTTATCTTACTCGAGTTAAAAATTTAAGCAATCACGTGTCCACGTCATGGGATTTGGACGAGCATTGTGTGGTTTGTTTCTTTTTTGAGTATTTTGGGTATTGGTAAAGAATTGAATGACATTGCCCTGTTAACCTAATGTGTTGTGTCAACCCATTTGCTTTTTTGAACAGTTGCATCTAGACTCTAGTGATGGAGATTAGTATGCTAGCCAAACTTATGATATAATACTCGTCATGACTGAGCAGTTGAGTGATCACCAAAAATAACACATAATTATGTAAAGTATGTGTCGTATAGATTCGTTTTTCTTTTTCATGGGTGCTTGTATAAGAATTTTACAGCAAAAGTAATTTTTAAATTCATATCTTCTTGGATAACTTGGGAGATATCTTTTTGAGAATTATTTAAAAGGTCTACTTGAGGGCAAAAAAAGTCAAGTGGGTGGATATTTGATGACAACAAATAATTAATACTTTTTAATATTAAATTCTCGTGTTTATTGCCATGTTTTATATCATTTTTATATGAATCTGGTACTTAATTCATTTATATTACAGGTTTGAGTAATTAAGGCACTGGAATAGAAAGATGCAAGAATGCCAAAAATAGTACCAGGATACTATGTATTTAGTAGAGGAAACTAAATTCGAAGGAAGGCTACATAAAATCTCTTGTAGGATGTAACTCAAGTGTCAATAGAAGAATAATACCACTCACTATATTAATTTAGATAGATGAACTAAATTAAAAAAACGATCGAAAAATTAGGAACTACGACGTAGTTGGCCCATATGACTAACGCCATAGTTATGACATTCCCAAGTATTGGAAAGCTAAGTAGGCAAAAACTAAGGCCGTAGCTCGAGTCCCTTAAAAATACACCGTAGGTTTAGTAAAACTAGTCGTAGTTTGCCAAAAACACAAAGACTAAATGTGCACAATTCTAATGAAGTTTCAAGGACTAAAATTAATATTAGAACTACGATGGAGGACCAGAAGCGTTCAAGACCCAAACTTTCTATTTATTGTAAATACTAATCGAATGTAACATTATTATTCATTCTTGTGGTTTTCTTTCTGCCGACACAAAAGACAAAGAAAGATGGAGCAGCCTTGAGGGGTTCGAACATTAGTATAGGGAAAACCCTTCGGGGTTTGCCACGGTATTCGACTAGAAGATCGAGAGCACTGATCTAGCACGATTTGTAATCATACTTCAACTTTTTATGATCAATTTAATTTAATTTAATTATTTTGATTTCATATTCATCAGATCAAGATTTAAATGCTTGATGTTATGTTATTTATTATGCTTTATTACATGTTCTTTGGAATTTAATTTAATAATTATATTATTTATTTTTGATCTCACTGTCTGATCATTGTTTTACATGGATATCCTTATTGCCTGTTGCATGATCCCCACATTTTGGTAGTGTTGAGGGTAGTGTAGATCGTGTTAGGCTTTATATTAGGCTGACCTGTTAAATCAAGGGTTAACAGGGTACTAGGGATAGGTTTGCAACTGTGCTTAGTGTAAGGATTGCTTATATCACCGCTTGTAGTAAGGTAGACACTTATTAAGTTCGGAAAAATTTCCAGGAGAGTTTATAGCCGAGATGTGGGATTATCGGCACTAGATAGGTCTTTAGGATAGTTAGGGGTTAATCATTGTAGCCTAGATACTCACCCTTCGTGACCAACGGGGAATTGAGATCATAGGATATATAGGACAGGTTTTGATGCCGATTCAGGCCTATCGATATTAGAACCACCATATAAAATTAGAATTAGACATTGCCCTTGGGATCACAATAATTGAACTCAAGAATTTTAAATGCGTTAATCTTATTAGTAAAACCAATTTAATTCCTGTTATTCATTTTCTTGCAATTTAATCATCAAAACATCTTTTAAAATGTGACAACCAAAAAACTCAGATAATAAACCACCCATTAGCTCTTGGGAATGACCGTAGATTTACCAATCCTACACTATACATGATCATGTTCTCCGCCCATTAGTACATTGTAGACAATAGGTAGTCGAGTTTTATAAATTTAAAACTTGAAAATAAATTTAAACAATTATGCGCATCAAATGTGAGAAAACTTTTCAAGACTAATATAATGATAACTCACAAGTTGCACACTATACACCGGGTATTCTTCAAATACTCGTGCGTTACTCTTCGGAGTTCTTCACCGTGAAAAGGTCAGACAACGCAGTCCTGTATGGAGTGTGAAATACCTGAGGGGCATCTTATCTCATCATAGAAATTCACAACCAAAAGAAGTTATTATATTTTATCGAACACATTCCTTTCACACTATCTTTAAGTGATCATAAACATATATTGTCCTAATACAAATTGACATTATTCTTCAATGACATTTCATAAACTATTAAAAATTGTTTACTCGACACTATCTTCATCCCTCAACATTACACTGGTGTTATTACAACATCAAGTGATGTCACCTCTATTGTTGAGGGGGAGCAAAAACAAAAATGTTTCACATAATTCATGCTTAAACATTTTTCTTCCCATGGATTTTTCATGACAAATTTTAATCACTTGGTATTTCAAAAACTAAGTGATTTAATATTTAAAATAAGGGGAGAAATGTGCTTAAAATATGATCTTGAAGAAAAATAATAAGTGATCTAAGAGACTCAAAGTGCTTTTCACTATTACCCACATGTGCAAAAATACTTCCGATTATCGATGCACGTGTGTAGGGGGTATTTTAAAAGATCAAACCCTCAAATTGTCAAACGTTTTTTATATTCTATCATACACTTTGATTGATTTTCAATGGTTTTATGGTTTTGATCAAATACCCAACACCAACTTAATTCACAGAACGCTTCTAAAGACATAAGATGGTTTAAGTTAGTATTGACCTATGATCTAACCAGAACCGAAGGGATCTACCCAAGGACACTCTATAGTTAGAAATAACAGTTCTTAGGTATGATTTGGAGAAGAATAATTAAAGGGAATAATGTTCACTAAGGCATGAATTATCACCGGAACAATCACAACATGGTAATAGTAATGACGTCTTGGTAAGCATTAAAGGGGTTGAAGAATGAAAAATAAATGTAAGGATAAAGAGTGAAAAGAAAGAAACCCTCCATATAACATTAAGGCAGAAACCGGGTCAATACATATGCGATCAATTCTTCCACAAAGATAATTTCTGGTATTGACGAAAGACATCAGTACCCAGTGAAGACAGCATACAACTCTTCCCCAGCCATTCAATTTTCTCTCAAAAGATACTTGCTCATTGTCACGATATTAACATGACTCTATTGACTTCTCAATAATCACCGTGAATGTTTTAATATTAAAATAGGAGGTAATACTTCTTCGGCCTCTGATCACTATAAAACAAAATGCACAAAATCAAGTCTATAGCAAAGAGATCAAATTTAAATATGAATTAGGACACATAATGAAAACATTTGTTGAACACCTTTAAGTTTACAATTATTAACAAGAGTCCTACGCATTATCCTTGTGATCTTGACAGAACATTCAGAGTGATGCTATTTAGCATTTCATAGTGACGAATAGAAATCCTTCCAGAGTCAACATCAAACAGCTCTGCGGTAGGTAACTTGCGAGATTCTATATGAATCAAACTTGTACAAACTAGAAATCCAATGTGATCCAGGTATTGGGATTTCATGAGAAATGCCTAAAATGTTGTTGTTACTTACAAGTAGCATTAATAATTTCACCTGTATTCATCAGTTATCCTAACTTGTAAGGGAATCTAGATATAGGAACAGCTGTGGAATACCAAAAAGCTTCGTTAGCGTCTCTTGACGTGTAAGCTCTAGATAAGCTACACTATCATGTGGAAAATATATTAAGGAGATTCATTCATGAGTCGAATCCTGATGACGTAGGTATAGTAGTTTAATGGTAAAACGTCCCTTACAGAAACCTAAAAGTGGTTTAAAGTTAGTAAACTTTAAATGAATGAACAATACATTCGTCCATATATGCTGTTTATCACTAACAATCATATGTTGGTACAGACAATGGAGTAACTACCTCATTCCAGCACCGTCAGACTCACTACCACATGCTCATATTCAAGCTTTAGCGACATACAACTAGCATTAAAGATTCAAGAAATCAAGAAAGCTCATAACAAATACAGACAAATACCTTCCTCAAGATACAAAAGACAATTGGAACAAGATCAAATGGATATGTTAGCTTCAAGATGATGCAAAGTATGAGTATGTTTGTCCGAAGCACAAAGTGATTCAAGGAAGATCAAGATAGAAAGTACCGGTCTTCTTCAAATGATGACTCAAATGCTGACTACTTCCACCAAGTTCATTCACAACAAGGAAAGATTTAAAGATCTCAGAACTAAAGACAAAGTTGAAAGACAATGACAAAGGTTCAAGATCAAAGATCACAAAGAATGAAGAAATGAATCCATTACAATAAAGTTCAAAACCAAGCCTCAAGACCTTAAAGACAATGTAGATTAATGATCTTACTTTAGAAGTATAGCAATGATTTTACTTTGATGGAGATTGTTAGCCTTAAAATATTAAGTCAAACAAAGGAAGTAAAAGTCATCATGTAATATGACGGGTCCTTACGTTTTAAGAACTTTGTATATCAATGTAATAGGCTAGTCGGGATTACGGGATCGTGAAATAATATAATATTATAAGCATTTCAGACCAAAAGCCAAACCAAAGCCGAGCCTGGTCCATTCTCATTAACATAGGTGTCTCTCCTTAGGGTTTGTAGCCTATATATACCTCTTTCCTTCCATGGAAAGAGGTTGATTGTTTTCATTCTTATATTTCCTACATTTGTGAAATAATCTACCATCTCTCTTTCTGCCTCTAACATTCTTCCACTTCTCTCTTTACATTTATTTAACAATAAGATTTGTGATTAAGGTATAAGTTTAGGAGACAATAGTTATGGCATTAATATCTGCCTTACTTAAACTTTAATACCATTAACTTGCTTTCAAAGAATGATTTTGTGACTGGCCTTCCAAAATTGAAATTCATCAAAGATCATCTTTGTTCTTCTTATGAGTTAGGGAAAGCTAAACGTAGATCCTTCCAAGACTAAAACTACCTTCCTAGCCAAAAGACGATACACCTTCTACACATGGACTTATGTGGTCCCATGTTGGTAGAAAGTATAAATGGAAAGAAATATATTCTTATGATTTTCGATGAATACTCCAGATACACATGGGCTCATATCTTGTGGTCTAAGGATGAAACGTCGGAGGTTCTTATCAACTTTCTCAGAATGATTCAAAGAGGTATTCAAACTTAAGTTAGAGAAGTTAGAATACATAATTTTTAAACAAGACTCTGCAAACCTTTTTTCAAGAAGAAGGCATTGAGCACCAAACGTCAATTGCTCGAACACCTAATTAGAAAGGTGTTGTTGAAAGACGAAACCGTACTCTAGTTGAGGCTAATCGAACAATGCTAAGCGCCGCTAAACTTCCACTATTTTTCTAGGCTGAAGCAATTGCAACCGCATGTTATACCCAAAATCGCTCACAAAACAATAAAGGTCAAATTCGTAATCCTCGACATGACAAAACACCATACCCCATAATCCAACAACGAAAACCTGACTGTTAAATTCTTTCACATATTTGGATCCTTATGCTACATTGTCAGAGATGGTGAGAATCTTGACAAGATGATAGAAAAAGATAATTCATGTATTTTTATGGGGTATGCTACTTAGTCAAAAAGATACAAAGTATATAACAAGAGAACAAGATTGATAGTCGAGATTATTCATGTCAATATTGACGAATTGCCACAGATGGTGGTAGATCACAACAGCTTTGGCCCTGCTCCACAATGTCAAGAAAAGACGTCTAAAGATGACACTTTAGGCCCCGAACCCCAAAGTCAAGAAAATGTTCCTATAGTAGACAAGACAGTAGCAACGTCAATTAAAGAGTTGGAATTTTATTTAGTCCAATGTTAGATGAATATTTCAATGGAGCTACTCAAGTTGTGTCGAAATCTTCCGCTGTTACAACTATTGATGCATCTGATATTCAACAACCGTTGCTACAGATTTAACTCAATTGGATATTCAAACAACACCTGAACCTACAACTCTAAGCATAAACTGTCAATGCTGATAGGAAACAGTTAATTAAGCAGTAAATGCTCTTTTCAAAGATGAATTTGATCAACCCTTTCAGCACACCATAAACGAAGAGGGGAGAGTCGATCATCTCGCCATGGTTGTGATCCATTAAACATGAATCCATTCCTACCGATGACACCCTTCTAAATACCATTAAATAAGAGACCAACCATATTGATACAAAGTGTTGGGAAATCCTTCACAACCAGTTTAGAACAAGACGGACAGCTAAGAAACTGATAAAGCAAATATGTATGTTTTCACTCACCGTGAGTAGAGTAGATCCACAGAACATCAAAAGCAATGGTTGATCATGCTTTGGATTATAAGCAAATGCAGGAGGAACTTCATCATTTGAATGACCAGATGTTTGGGAATTAGTCGATAGACCATAAAGAAAAAATGTTATCAACATGAAATGGCTGTGGAAAAATAAACGTGATGAAGAGAACACTATAATATGCAAAAAAGCACATCTTGTGGCTAAGGGATATCATTGGGAAGAAGGAATAGACTTTGAAGAATCATTTGAACCAGTTGCTCGATTGGAAGCAGTCAGGATATTCGTTGCGTATGTTGCACACAAATCATTTCATGTATACCAGATGGACGTCAAGACAACTTTTCTTAACGGACCTCTGAAGGAAGAAGTGTATGTCAGTCAACCAGACGGATTTGTATACCCACATCATCCTGACAAAGTCTACCATCTCAAAAAGGCAATTTATAGACTCAAGCAAGCTCTAAGAGCATGGTACGATGAGCTCTTCAAATTCCTGGAATCTAAAGGTTTTTCCAAAGGTCTTATTAACCTAACTATGTTCATAATTAAACACGGGGAATACATATTTCTTGTGCAAATTTACATTGATGATATCAATTTTTTCAGGACTACAACCTCAAATCTTTCTAAAAGATTTTGCAAAAACCAATGCACAACAAGTTGCGAAATTCTATGAGGAACTAAAATTTCTTTTAAGGACATAGATTCACCAATTTCCATGTGGTATCTTATTCACCAAGCTAAGTATGCTAAGAGATACATAAAAAGCATGGTATGACCTCATGTGATAGCATTGGTACACCAATGGCTACTAAACCTTTAGAATGCTGACTTAAGTGGAACACCCATAGACCAAACAAAATATCGTAGCATGGTCGGGTCACTCATATACTAAATATCAAGTAGACCTCGGACATAGTACATGCAACATGTTATTGTAACGTTATCAAGAGAGACCACTGAAAAGCACCTCAAATATGTTAAACGTATATTTTATTCCCATCAATAATACCAATCAAATGGGGCACGGTATCCGAAGGACACAAAATTAAACTAACTTCTTTTCAGACACGATCACGCATGTTTTTCCTTGAATACACGAAAAAAGTACTTTTGAAGGAATTAAATTTCTACGTAGTAATAAGCTTGTAAGTTGCTCATCCAAAAAGCAGGACTGCACTTCTATGTCAACAGCCGAAACCGAGTATGTGTCTCTATCTGCGCGTTGTGCTCAAGTCCTCTGGATGAGAACTTAGCTCACATATTATGGCATTCACTTTGATAAAATACCGATGTATTATGACTCAAAGACAACCATAGCCATCTCGTACTCGTGCCACCCAGTTCGCATCCGCACCATGACACATTGATGCCATATAATCACTTAATCAAGGAAACAAGTTGAAAGGGGTAATGTTGAATAATTCTTTGTCAAAACTGAATTACAAGATTAACTGGCACGTTAAAGAAAGTCTCTGCCGCAAGAAGGTTTCAGAACATCGCGACGACTCGTATGAGATTTTGACTTCTACAAACAGAGGCTCTAGCAAATGAATCTACTTGATATATCATCATCGAATCTGTATATAGTTTTCAAAAACAAAATCCAAAAATATAAAACCTATTAAAAGAAAATCAAAAATCAAAAAATTTCAAAATGAAAAATACAAAATAGAAAATTTTCAAAAAGAATCTTCTCGGCATGTCTCTTAGAATTGATAACATTTACGTACCTAGAAATGTCGATTAACATTGACACAGATGTGTAAATGAAGTTTGAGCAAGAGTTCAAACACTTTAAAACATGTCATTTCAAATAATTATAGATTGACTTATAGTAACCCTGACTGTAACGCCGGGACTTTAAAGTAAGGCAAGTGATCGTTAAAAGATAACTTTCCTACAGAACGAAAGAAACAATCCTCGTCGATCTTGAGCTCTTATAACAAAACATCAAAGTGTTTGAGCACATGACAATGGCATACAGTTACATCAGACTGTAAGACCAACCCAAATATCAGGGAGTGTACCTTGGAGTGCTTACTCTAAAAAAAGAAAAAGAAATCATATTTTCATTCATTGGTTTTTCAACACAATGAGAGGGGACCGTTAAAGGGGACAACAATTGTTTAAGATTTTCACAAAAGGTTCTTTCTAAAGTATTCAAAAATTGTGTTTAACCACTCCCTCCTGCAATAATTTTTATAAGTGGATCAATTTTTAGGGGGAGCTTTTAGAGCCAAAAGCATTTTAATGTTGTTGGATACATCTCATAAAAGTCAAATTTTATGTATCCAAGACATTTAGTGGATTTTAAAGTGATACTTCAATGACCTTTTACAAAATACCTAGTGTTCACACTATTTCGGGTATGTTTACATACTCTTGCGTTACTCTTCGGAGTATGTCCACTGATGAAAGGTCTAGCATACTAGTACTTGTATGACGTGTGTTATATCGGGCATCTTAATCATTCCTTCAACATACTTGTGGTGTCATATCATTTTTTTTCACAGATTATGTCAAATTTTTATTAAGTTGTGTCACACATATATTGTTGAGGTGTAGCAATCAAAAAATGTTTCATAAAATATGCTTAAAAGTTTTTCTCCTCACAGGCTTTTCAGAAAATGTCAGTTTAATCAATTGGTATTGCAAATACTAAAAGATTTATTATTTTCAATAATAAGAGAAAATGTTATTAAAATGTGATCTAGAAGAATGTGACCTTTAAGACTCAAGTGCCAACTCTTTCCTTCGTGTGCGAAATAATTTCGAATATCGATGCACGTGTGTAGGGGAGTTTTTTCCAAAATACAAAACCATTTGAAAATATTAGAAATATCTTTTGAAATAAGGTTTTATGGTTTCGATCACTATACCCAACAAACCAATTAACTCACTGCGTCGATGAAGTCATAAGGTGGTTAAGGTTAGGTATTAGTCGTATGATCCAACCAAAACCGGAGGGATCTACCCATAGACATTCCATAGTTAGATTAGAAGTCCTTATGTATGATTTGGAGAAGAATGGGAAAAGGGAAAATGTTGACTAAGATCATTGGTTATCACCGGAACAACAACAACCCCATGGTGGTATGTAATAATTGTAAATGATGCTGTGTGTTAAACGCATAAGTTTTACAACCCTCCTAGGGCAGAGTACCTAATCATTTTAGTAAATAATATATGAGGTAAGACACGTGGGTTATTAATTGTTCTTTAGGGAATATTTTAAGGTAGGTTCAAATTGTATTTTTGACTAAGGTCCTAAGATGTTAAGGAAGATTAATTAGTATTTTTTTATGTTTTTTAGAAAGTTAGTAAATCTCAGGTTTGAAGAGGGGGTTGATTAAACTACTCCTAATTATGCAGAAAAGTAAATTTATGGAAAAAATCGTATGGTTAAACAAATGTGTTTACCTAATCATGCACTACTCTCTAGTTTTTTTCTCTGATTTTATTGCCCACCACCCTTGTTAATGTAATGTTTAAGTATTCCCTAATTCAGCAGCGGATTGGTCAAGTCCGCTCTCTACATGATAACCAAATGGAGGTTACATCAACACCACTCACATCTATATAAATTCACGCGCAATAAATACTTAATTTAGAATCCACCCAAAGGTGATCTAGATATGAAGATCTAATCACATGTATCCTCTAACCTAATCGCGTTTCCTTAGACGTCTATATGGTATGATATGAAGATCAAATAGTTAGTTTTCTAAAGCCTAACGCGCATACCATTAACAAGAAGTAATAATAAAAGAGATTTAACAACTAGGTTTCATGCAATCATAAGCAAACACATATAGATCTAGCCAAGCATGTTAATTGAAAGCGAAAAACAATTAATCAAACAACACATAGACATACTGAATGATTAAAAAGTTTTAGGAAATTCACTTCAGGGTTAAAAACCCTTAAAATCGACCAATACCTCTGCTACAAAGTTATCCCATGAACTATCTACGTTTTCCCACACAAAATATGAAAAATAGGGTTTGTATATATAGGATAACGGGTCTAACGGCATCACTAGGGTTTCCTGACGTCGTCGCCCACCGAATCTTCTAAAGTCTACTCATTGTCGACCATTGGAAGACGACACAAGTCGTGGTGACACCGTCGACGCACTTCACTCTTGACCTTGTTAATAGAGAAATTTCTAATGTCGTCTCCAACGCACTAAGAAGGAAATAATCATGATAAAACTTCACTTCTAGGCACTTTTTATGAAGGAGTTAGAATGGAAGTCACGAGTTTGCAGTGTTGTGTTTTTTTCCAGTGTCTTCCCAAATCAAGCCCAAGTCAGATGCTTTTCCTCCAAATACTTCCCAATTGCTAAAACATAAAAAAGAAATGATTAAGTACAATTATTTAAGAGCATATTTGGCATGAATTTTAATGGTTAAAAGACCTTGAAAAAATGTATAAAATGACAACCCCATCAAATACCCCTAAACTGGGATTTGCTTGTCCTGCAAACAAATAGGCTTTCGTCTAAGTAAACATCAAAGTCGTGGATTTAAGCTACTCAATAAAGAAATTTATATGCACAACGCCCGATTTAACCTTGTAATTAAAAGCGCATGTAAATTATATAACTAGCACCTCACATAAGTATTTTGATTCTCTCTTTCACTCGTGCAATAATGAATTATAACAATATAGGAAATGGGAAAAATAAACACTCATAACATGTTAAAGTATATAGATTTACCATAAGTTTGATAAAGGATCAAAATCTCTACCACTTTGGCGTAAGCACCTAGGAATTACTATCAAAGAGGTCTTTTAAAGGGTTGTAATGTAAGGTGTAGGGTAAAGGAAACACGGTTAGGGATAATGAGGGAAATTTGATTAGTGAAAGTCTAATAATCTACAAGAATACATGAAATGGGCGTTGCTAAGCCAAGACCTCGACAAAAATTTAGGACAAATATAACACAACTCTACATCAAACTCTTCCGTTATTTTCTTGACTCTTTTTTGACATGAAAATACGCAAGATGGCAGCCTGTATTTTCCAACATATTTTTTTTGCTTTTTTCATTTTTCTTATATACACTTTTGCCCTGTCGTCTGCTGAAAATAAATATACATGACTTAGGGTTTATAACAGCACCCATACACTTGAGTTTTGTAATAACTCATTAATAAACTAACTAATGACTTGAATTAGAAGGATCAATAAACATGGAGAATATTAGACAAATATAGCGGTAATAGTTTGACTTTCTTTCCCATTTCTCTATATAATAAAAACTACCATGAATTATCTATCATCCCCAAAACTGTATACCACTAACGAATAGCGCTGACTTAGAAACATTGTAATAGTAAACAATATAACTAGGGATTAACAATTGTGATAACAATAATATACTAAAAATAAGTATATACAAGGAAGAATAGGGCGATTCGGGTGTAACAGTTTAGTAGGGTGTAAACAATGATCTTTATTAATAATCCAGAATCTATTGTAAAATTAAGAGAACCACAAAAAGGATAGGCTCAGAGGGGTTACTAGGGGGTATCTTGCACTAAAAATGAGTGAATAGCAAGGGTGTAGGGGTAGTTATATGACCGGTGAGATCATCATAACTATAACAAACGAAGGCTAAAAACAAGGGTTATCCTAATGTCTCTTATCACTTAGCAAATCCTAATCGCATGAATGTGATCTCACTAGCAGTCTCAGGATGAATCGCTAAAGCAAGTTCTAGAATCTATAATACTACCGGTACATTCTCATAAGCATTATAAAAATGAATGCTATTATTCTTAAAGATCTAGGGCGGACCTCACATTTTTTGGAGGTGGAATTTTTTAGTGGTTTGGGTTTTAAGCTAGTACATATAACTCCTACTATGGACGCATCTTAAACTACAGTATTCACTGATATATGCCATAATTTTTTTTTAAATTTGGGCCAAACTTACCATCCTAAACTATGTTTCGGTATATTACACATCATTTTAAAGACAAAGTAAATGCAAATGAAAGAATAATTTCTAAGGGTTTTATTACCCCCACACTTATTTCGAACATTGTCCCTAATGTTATATGAGTACTCGAAGAACGAATAAAGAGAAGATAAAATAAAAAAGCAAGAGAAACTAATAATCCCCTGGTTTGCTTAATATTGGAGAAGAAATAAGAAAAACCAGCTAAATCGTCATCAAAGAATCGTCCAAGTGAAAATCAAATGAACATCTGGACTCTCCTCATCTAATATAACCTATGAATCAAAGACAAAGACAATTATACTGATGACATCAAATAACGTCTATTTTATAGCATCATTTATCCCATATTATTAACCCATTTTGTATAGTTATTGCAAAGAATTGTTACTTAATCGTTTATATTTGAGAATTGCAGTAATATATCCTTAGGGATACATTTTTATAAACTTCTAAAGGCTACTTGAGGACAAGTAGGATTCAAGTGGGGGGATATTTGATGACATCAAATAACGTCTATTTTATAGCATCATTTATCCTATGTTATTAACCCATTTTGTATAGTTATTGCAAAGAATTATTACTTAATCGTTTATATTTGAGAATTGCAGTAATTATGGAGTAATTGGTGAAAGTTAGCAAAAGTCGTGCATTCTAGAGCTTAAAAGAAGATATTTTGAAGATTACTATTCTGAAGACCAATACGCTGTATCCATCAAAGAAGATATGGCGTATTCGTGCCTGCACTCACCAAAGACCACAAAAGGATAAAGATCAATACGCCGTATCCAGAGAGACTCAATACACCGTATTCAAGATATAATATTTAAATATTCTGGAAGATATCAAGCGTGGTCCCTTCTCTAGGAAATCCCCAATACGCCGTATCCAACACTTAGATACGCCGTATCTAATCGAACTCCAGAGCTTATAAATAGAAAACTCAAAAATGAGTTTTCAGTGTGCTAAATCATATTCTCGATACCTAAACCATAAAAGTCGATTTTCAGAGGAGAAAAAGAGCAAAAGAGGTCGAGCAACATTATCAATTCCATAGGAGACAACGTGTAATTCCATATACTTTAGTAATCATTCAGTTTTTGGTATCATTCGTTAACTCGGTTAGTTTACCTTGGCTAAATAATTGCTCTTGTATTTATTATGACGTTTGAAGGCTAATACCTTCGGGTATTAGCCATTGTTATGAAGATCTGAATGTTTGGTATTTGTTTTTCTCAATTTCTTGATTTATCGTTGTATGCTTGGTATCAATTTATACTTGTTTACATGCTTTTTTATGCAACCTATCATTCAATTGGATCTAGTGAAGCGGACCAAGTAGATCTAGAGTCCGGGATAGCTCTCCATATTGTGATTTATACATCTAGAATTATAGTTACATAAATATTGTCCTTTTAAGTCTGTGTCTAGGATACGATTCGGGCTTAACTAGTTAATTAGATATTGCCAATGGTTTATTGCTCGTGTTGACTAGCAGGTGACCTAGATAATTTAACAAGTAACATTCTGATTCCATTGGATAGTTGGACAAGTGGACTACTAGTGTATAAATTGCCATTAAGAGGTAAGTAGGTAAAGTCTCTATGAGCTAGGGTTTAACAAGATCATCATTGCTTTAATCCCTAAGGTTTGACTGCTCTTTTATCTTTTGTTAATTAGCTTGTATGGGTAACAGTGCCTTGAATTGATTATAGTCACCAACCAAACCGTGCCAGTCTCTCAGGCTGAAAACCCCCTTTTCCCGTTAGAATTAGGATTTGGACTGACATAGGTTTAACATAGGTTTAGAATAGAATAGAATTAACATAGAATAGATAACCAAGATATTAATTAAATTGATAGATTTAACCTCGCTTCAAGTGTTCGACACCCTACTTACCACGAAACTACTACTGATCGGGTACACTGCCCGTTAAAGTGTTGTTTTTGGTTTAGTCGACAAAAAATAAATTTAAAACTTGAATCAATAAAATATACACCACACAATAACACATCAAGTTTTTGGCGCCGCTGCCGGGGAGTGAAAATTAATCTTGATTTTTATTTGATGTTTTGGTTTTTAACATTAGATTAGATCTAACCATTAGGATTAGTGTAATTTAGATTAGTGTATATTATTGTATATTCTGTAAATCTTGTATATTTGTGTTTAATTATTTACGTATTTAATTGTTTTTCTTAAATACACTATTCTGGTCGACAGTTGAATACGGCTTATCCACTTCCATCGGATACGGCGTATCCAGTTCTCTGTCCAATACAGTGTATTCATCCCAACTGATTAATACGGCGTATCCACCTCCATTGGATACGGCGTATCGATCGTCTGAAACAGAAACTGAAATCTTGGTTTTCCTATTTGATTTTCATGCCAAATTTTTTACCTTTCTTTGGAACAAATCCTACTGATTGTTTATCCCTTGTTTTAGGTAGTGCATGACAAGGAGTTCTACGAACAAACTATTCACACCTTACAAAGAACCTAAATGAGAATTTTGATCATCAAGGAGACACTTCAAGACTCTAAGTCTTGACGAACTAAGATCGCCTTATTTCAATCTACTTTCTGACCAAGAATACTCGGAGGAAGAAGAAGCGGATGCAATGGCGGAAACAATGGAGCAATACATGAGCAAGACCCGAACAGACTATGGACCGGGAGTCGCTAGGCCTAAAATTAATAACAAAGATCAATTTGAACTAAAAAGATAATTTCTTAAGGAGCTTCGAGAAAACACATTTAGCGGTTCTGATAATGAGTATGCAAATGAACACATTGAGAAAGTTCTCAAAATAGTTGACTTATTCCATGTTCCTAACATCACTGTGGATCAACTAATGCTCCAAGTCTTCCCTATATCCTTAATTGGAGCCGTATGTTGTTGGCCAAGAAACGAACCAACTGGTTCAATCAAAACTTGGGAAGATCTTAAGACTAAGTTTTTGAACAAATATTGCTCACCTGGTCGAACTACGAAGAAAATGGAGGAAATCAACAACTTTTAGCAAGAGCTAGTTGAAACCCTTTATCAAGTATGGGAGCGCTTTAAAGAACTCTTGATGAAGTGTCCTCAACACTATTTGACTAAGATGCAAGAGGTAATTTTGTTCTACAATGGGTTGGATGTTCTAACACGACAAATTCTTGACTCAAGAGGTGCTGTTTCAACTAGGACTGTAGATGCCAAAACGGCCATCCAAGAAATGGCTGAATACTCTCAAAAATGGCATAATGAAACATCTAGAGGAAGAAGTACTAAGACTTCTGACGGACTGGCTGCTATACAAGCATAACGGAACAATCTTGGAAGAGAGATCAATAAGGTGAATGAAAAAGTTTATGCTACTCAAGTAGGATGTGAACAATGCAAAGGACCCCATTACACCAAAGATTGCCCACTAAAAGAAGAAGGGAAAACCCTAAAAGAAGCTTACTACATGTAATTTGGTGGACCTTTTCAAGGTGGGGGATATAGAGCAACAACTCCAGGATTCTATCAAAGGAATAACGCAAATCCTTCGTACCAAGAACGAAGGCAATCAATGGAAGATACCTTGAGCAAATTTATGGGAGAATCAACAAAAAGACACGAGGAAAACTCTAACTTGATCAAAGAAATCCGAGCTTCAACGGATGCTGCCATAAGGAACCAAGGAGCATCAATTAAAACATTTAAGATACAAATCAGGCAAATAAGCAAGGTACTACAGGAGATAGGATTTGGAAGTCTACCTAGCTCGACTAAAACGAACCCGAGAGATAAAGTCAAGTTAATCTCGACTACTGTTGAAGCTGATTTACACCCGATATGCCGTATTGGATCTCCCCAATACGTCATATCCACTGGACGAACCGTACACTCATGTACGAGACAAGATAAACGAAGATTCTGTTTCTAAGTCGTTTGAATGGTTACTACTATGATGGAAAGAAGGGATAATATGGACCACAATTCTCGAAAGCCTACTCTAAAGCTTCACATATCGATGAATCTATACCCCAAAAGGAGAAAGACCTAGGGAGTTTCACTTTACCTTGCTTTATTAATAATGTTTGCTTTGATAATGCCCTTGTTGACTTAGGAGCTAGCGTTAGTGTTATGCCTCTCTTGACCTACCTTAACTTAGGATTAGGCGAATTAGCTCACACTAAGCTAACAGTGGAATTAGCAGATAAGATAGTGAAATATCCAAAAGGAATTGCTGAAAACATACTAGTAAGAATTGGTAAATTTACTTTCCCCGTAGACTTTATAATTTTAGATATGCCCGAGGATATCAAAGTGCCCTTGATCCTTGGAAGACCATTTTTGTCTACCGCCCGTGTTAAAATTGATGTTTACAAGAGAAAGATTTCTTTAAGAGTTGGGGAAGAAAAGATTATTTTCAAAAGTGTTAAACCTGCTAGTAGTTTAATTAAGAGGGTCTACATGCTAAGTTTAAGAGAAAGAATGGAACTTGATTTAGAAGCTAGGCTAATGGGAGAGACTTTGGTGATTAATCGATCATTAGACCCTTTGAACGGAGATTACATCGAACTAAATGATCTAAATGAACCATTTGAGCTTAGGAGAAATCAAGGTGATGATTTAATGCCTACCGTTGAGGAAGGTGAGGTAATTGAGGAATTTAGAACTAGGGATGAAGATCTTGATAATGGAATTGATGATTACCCTAGTTATTGCGACGATGATAAGAAAATCCACTTAGAGTGTGCCCACAACTTAAAGTTTGCATGCATGATAGGATTTGAATTTACACACGTCAACTTCTTCCCGTTGTTGTACGTCAATGTGATGTCCAAAAAGTTTCATAACTCTATAATGAAAGATAAGATGGTGTACAAAGGGGATAATGTTGTAGGAGCCTTAATGAATGTGCCTATTTTTGTTGGAACCTTTTATATTGTGACTGACTTTGCAGTTTTGGAAGATATGGATGCTTATCGTGATGAAGGAATGGGCGATGTTATTATTAGCGAACCGTTCTTAAGAGAAGTTGGAATTAAAGCAAGATGGTTTGATGGAATGATTACCATTTACAATGGTGATGATGAAGTAACTTACCAAATGGTGCGATCACATCCGAGGTTTAAACACCACACTAATGAGCAATGCAACAAGATTCCACCATTACTGAAAGTAAGTGAGTAGATGAGGACGAATGGAATCTCGCATGCATACCAAAAGCTTAAGGGGTTCTACAAAGGAGTTTTGAATCTAGGACCCGATTACATTCGAAATGCGAAGACAGAAGAATGGCTCATACGCGGGTACATTAACTCCCTTCGGTGTCAGGCTTATTGCTACTATTATAGCTATATTCTTAGCCTTCCATCGCGCTACTCCCCGAGCAGTGCTCTTCTAGCGGCCCGACTTTGTTTATAAATAGCTGGAGGCTTTTCGCCTTCGCTTCCCAAACCCCTCGGCGGGGGGCTTCCCTCCATTTCTATCGGTCATAAAATCAATCAAAAAAGAAAAAGCAGACATGAACAGTTTTCTTCTCTAAACAAGCGGGTTTGGGGTTCTTTTTTTAACACCCTAATTCTCTTGTTTGTTGTCTTTAATACCATGAAATAAAATAGAGAAAAAGAATGAGACGGAATAGTAAAGAGAAGCTAAAGACAAGTCTAACTTAAAGACTTTGCTGTAAACAAAAGTGCTTCCCGGGAGACAACCCGGATTGTTATTTAATTTAATCGAGTCTGTCTTCCCAGACATCAATACGGCGTATCCGCCCCATACCATACGGCGTATTGATTGTCTGGACGTTATCAGTCTTTATTTTTTATTGCACTTTAAAAACATTATTTTTAGTTCTGGAATACGACGTATTCATTAATTTGATACAACGTATCCACCAAAACTTACTCATATTTAGTTTGTTTAGTTTAAATTAACCGTAGGTACCAAGATAGGAATGCACATGTTTTTCCTATGTTTAATACAGGACCTTGTGAAAGAAATATCAACGAAGTTGGTGGAATGCATATTTTCTGGAATTATGTGTGTGTGCTATTTAAACATTTTTCCAGCACACAATCTTGCTCATAAATGCAACTTGGAGAATCTATCGAGCAAATATTAAGGAAGTTTTTCATTCTAAGTCTTTTTAAATTCTCGTATTAAATGTTTTATCTATACAACGAGGACGTTGTATAATTCAAGTGGGGGGAAGGAATGAGAATGTTTACTTGTTCTATTTTTCACACTAAAATGCTTAAATTATGCTCAAATTTAAAAAAATTTCAAGCATACTTTTGTGAAATTACTTGATACATAACCCGCACACAATAACCCTTATTAGATATTGTAAGAATTTAGCCTATCCGTTTCTAAATGTTTACCCAAATTCCACAAAATATGAGTGTGCCGGTGATGTTGTAGACTTTAGAACTTGGCTTGGTATATCACTCGAGACCACAATAATGAGTATTATGGATTTAATTGGAGTAACTTGTTTAAATTGGTAAATTTTAGGATTACACCCAAATCGCCTTTCCATGTTGCTTATTAACTAACTACACCGGTTAGTTAACCTCCAGTTTAAACCCTTTTCCACTCTCATCTTTAGAGTGAAGATCCACTAGAACAACCCGTAGAGCCAATCCTTTAGGAACTACACCAACTATTTGTTTCGTTACACCCTTACACCTTAACCTACCCTGTTAGATTAAGTTTAATTTACAGTTGCTAGTTGCTTAAAGTGTAAAGTTTGTATTTCCCGAGTCTTGTGTCATTTTCTATCTTTGGTGCGGTTGGAAATTTGCACATTGCAAATGGGAATGTATATCGTAGTCAAAACTCATGTGATTTTACTACCATCACAATTAATGGTGAGTCCGAAGAACGAAGAACTATCGAAGGAATTATCCGGAATTATTATGATCGTGAAGATGGTGAAACTACACCGAGATTTGAAGTATAGTTAGCAAAAAAATCGAAAAAATTAGAAAAATGCAACAAAAAAGAAAAAGAAGAAAGTTTGAAGATAATCGTTTCGCAAAGGAATTACACGAAAGATCGATTATTCGTTGATACGTCTAAAAAATCATACGTTGTGTTGTATTTGTTAAAAGTGCGAAGATATCGCCACTTACTTGTAGAGTTTGTAAAGTTTTGGAATGGATTGGGAAGTTGACCGTTACGGAACTCCAACTTTAGGTTTGTTGTTTTTGATCGATGATCAAAGTCTGTTGTAAATTGTGTGTCTTTGCATTGGTTAACGGTCGGGAAAAAAAGTATCTGGTAACTTGTATTCTTAGTCTTATTTATTTATTTCTTGATTTTATATAAACAACAATTTACTTCCCTCTCACCTAATGATTAGCCGCTGGTTTTACGCGAATGAGGACTTGTTCGAGCGTGCATGTCTATTCAGTTGTTACGGCCATGTATGCATGTCTTAGCTGCCTTGTTGGTTTCCGACTTTTGGTGAAAGTTAGAAGGTTCCTACCCTATATCATTCTTCATCCTAACCGTTGGTTAAATTCGAATGGTGATGTGATCGAACATACATGTCTATTCTGTCATTACGGCCATGTATGTGTGCTTCAGCTGCCTTGTTGGAGTGGTACTTCTGGTGAAAGATTGTAGAATGATCAAACCGTAAGCCTTTCCATACAAAAACCCATATTTACCTTTATAAACTTGTTACTCCTTGGCTTTAGTGGTGGAGATGTGTATCCTTGCTAAGCTTATGATAGAATACTCGTTACGACCGAGCAATTGAGCGAATGTAAGCTTCAGAGATCTAGATGTCTGCAGTTGTCAATGAGTCTATAATAGACTTACCATATGCTTGTTAAATCTCTCCTTTACTGATGAACTTCAATCTATCCAACATACTATCATTGTCAGCTGAGTGGTAAGGCGAACCTTATCTCTTGGAAATAGATTTGTGTTGACATATGAAGTAGTGTATGATGGCTTTGGTGAACCTGGGATAGGGCATGATCTCACATCTTTTGAACTTTTACTACATGTTGTCAATCTGGTATTGAAGATCTTCCCAAACCAAAGCAACATAATCAACATTCGCCTTATGGTAAATACCACAGAGAATTTCAATTCTTGATGGTCGGAGTCTGTCATTGCTTGACGTCTTCCTTGATAAGAATCTCTTGATAATAGCTCCAAGGGTTCTCCATGGTTGATGCATGTGATCAACAAACATTCGGAGATGTGTTTCAGTGGACCATTGTAGCCCAGATCTAGAAGAAAGTTCATGAGAGAATCATTTGATGGAGGCACAATGAATTCTTGATTCTGAACTCTTGGGAAAATATTAAGAATCTTTTGAAACTGTTCAACATCAATTTAACATGTCTTGTTGTCAATGTCAAACTCATAGAAAGAAGATTTCTTGACCTTTTTGATGGTGTACCAGAACTGCTGCATGTAGATAACAGGTACATTAGCAATAATGAGAAAGTCGTTGTAGCAAGGAGTGTTCTTGATGATATCTAAGATGACTTGATAGGTTTCCTCCTTTTAAGTTAAGGTTGGATCCATTCTGAGGTTGCTTTTTCCAATCTTGACTCAGTCTTCAGTAGGAACCAATTTCTCATCATAGGCGGCTTGTTGAGCTTTATCTTGTTTCATAATTCTACTTAAGAGTTATCAAATACAGTTTATATACAACACAGATATATACATTACTGATTAGATTAACTATTCTTGTTGTTGAGATTGGATTTTAAGTGACATTGTGTTTATGTTTCAAGTGATTAAGTATGATTTGATACACATTTTAAGAAATTAACCTAGGGTAATGGTCAAAATATGTTTAACTAGTGAAAGTCCACAATTTTGGTTAAAGTCAACCCAAGTCAAACAGTCAATGTGTGGTCAATGATCAAACTGGTTAATTCTGGTCAATCTAAAATGGTGCACAAAATTTTGGCAGAGTTTCTTTTCATAGAATGACATATTTCGCAGAATTTAAAACCCCTGTCATACATATATCGTAGTTAAGTAACATGCATATTCCGCAGAAAGAGACACAAATATGTTTCGCAGTCAAGCTTTAAAACATATTTAGTAGTAGAATTTGAAACATATTCTGCAGAGACAGTCAAAACATATTCCGCAGTGAAATTAGAAACATATTCCGCAATGACAGTCAAAACATATTCCGCAGAGAAATTTGAAAGATATTCCGCAGATAGGTGTAAAACATATTCCGCAGTCGAGATGAAATACATAATTCACAGTATTCACAGTCTTGACACATTTCGCAGCATTCAACAATTTATTAACACGGAAATTTTTGACACTTTATCACTCACATATGTATTATACACACCAATTATCACTTAAATGACATTAACTAAACCTTTAAATCAATAAAGAACAACTTTCAAATCATTTTTAAGCATTTTGAGCATTTTCCAAGAAACGAATCACATCATTTAGCCAAACAAGGAAGCATAGAATCATTTTAAACACATTTAGAGGACTTATAACCATAGAAAAATCAGATATATGCATAAACAAGTATCCAAATACCCTTTTATGCACAATTCGTAGCCAAGAACTCAAAATAACACCAAGATTATTGCTATAGGTTCCTAGCTACAAGACGAGGATTCTAACACATTCACAACACACAAAACTAACAAATAAACACAAACTTATAAACATTTAACCCCTTAATCAAATTTCACACAAAATTCATTCACAAGAATCATCATAACTCACTAACAAGTTTGATTTATATAAACCTGTTTCAAATGCATCATAAGCACCCATATCCGAACAAAACATCCCACTTTAATTAGACTCAATCACAAATTTTTTCTTATGAGCCCTAATTAGAAAATTAGGGTTTTCTGCAAAATGGTGATGATTTACACTAATTCCTTTTAAGGGATTGTTGTATAGGTGCTTATAAACAAGTTTATAGTTTACCTTGTGGCTTAACACATTTTGATACTTGTTTGAGGCAGGTGCATACGATTTGTGATGAGTGAAAGAGAGGGAGAGAATAGTTTTATAATTTTTGAATTTTGTGAAAAAATAAAAAAAAATGTTTTTGTTATATGAGATTTGTAGTTTTGAGATTTGGCAAGTTTAGTCCCTGAGGAATGTTATGATTATCATTTGCATTTTAATACTTTTCTAAGGCTTAAGCAATTATGAAAAGTGACAACATTAATCCCTCTAGATGCAAACTTAAATGTCAATTCCAACACTTGCATTCTAGGCCCTAAAGGTTGAATCAAATAACATCTTAAGCCCAAATGAGTTAACTTAAATTAACTCCCCTTCAAGAATTGATCCGTTATAGTTCAAAAACCTTTTCCATTTATTCCGTGATATATTATGAAGCATTATTTTAAAAGAAATATTGGCATATTTCTCCCCCTCAAATAATGACCCGTTTTCTATTAAAAGAGATGTAGTCATTGTTTGAGTGATAGAATTTTCTTTTAAAATACTTTTATGACGAGATTGATATGACTAAACTGTTTTTATAGACAACACATTTATACCACCAAAAAATAAGGTTTCTCTAATTTTGAACAATAAATGCACTGACACGTACACTTATAATATGAAAGCACGGGTTGTGTAGCAAAGTATACACACGCCTTTGTATGAATATGAAGTAATTTATACCCGAGAAAAATGAATTACTTGCCTTTAAAATGAGGATCGGGTTGCTGTCTGAAATAACAGCAAGCCATTGACATGTTTTGAAAACATTTATAACTTCTGTTCGAACTTTATTTACATCCTTGTGCCATTATTGAATGATATTTCTAAGGTCGTAAATATTATCGATTCCAGAAGACATGTCAAGAACACATATTTTTTGAATTTTCTGGTTTTATATTTTTCTATTTGATTTTCTGGTTTTATATTTTTGTATTTTCTTTTTGTAAAAATTTATATTAAAGAGAAAAATATTTTTGAGTTTTTATATTTTCTTATTTACATATAGTACATAGGATATGTGAAGAGTTACCACCATTACTCTTCCTTTTCTTCTGCCAGAATATTCAGAGTTTCGGGAGACATGCTTTTCATTCCAAGCTTTTCTATCAAGAAGTTGAATCTTTCTCGAGGCAAAGCTTTGGTAAATATGTCTGCTAACTGATATTCTGTTTTGACGAAGTATAGTTCCACCACTCCATTTTCCACTTGCTCCTTAATAAAGTGGTATCTCATATCTATATGCTTGGATCTTGAGTGTTGAACATTGTTGTAGCATAAAGCGATTGCACTTTTGTCATCACAGTACAAAGGAATATTATTGAATTTAAGCCCATAGTCTGTTAGTTGTGATCTCATCCATAATATTGGAGCACAACACCCAGATAAAGCAATATATTCAGCCTCTGTACTAGAGATAGCAGTGCTCTTTTGCTTTTTGGATGACCAGCTGACAAGTTTATCCCCCAAAAATTATGCACTTCCAGATGTGTTGCGTCTAGTATCTTGACACCTAGCGTGGTATGCATCTGCATATGCTATTAGAGTAATGCAGGAATCTTTCGAATACCAAAGACCCATATCACTGGTTCCTTTCAAGTATCGAAAGATCTGCTTAACTGCATGTAAGTGCTTTTTGGTAGGCTTTGGGTGATACCGAGCACACATGCACACTACAAATACAAGGTCTGGTCTGCTGGATGTAAGATACATTAAGGAACCAATCATACCACGATAATGTGTAGGGTCGACTGGTTTCCCCTGTAGATCTTCATCCAGTTTACTTTTGTCCACCATAGGGGTGTCAACGGGATCACTAGATTGCATACCATATTTCTTTATTATGTCAAGAGCATAGTTAGACGGGTTTATAAAGATGCCTCTGAGACATTATTTTAGCAAATTCATCACACATAGTAGGATTAGTAGAGGCAAATATTATATCATCGACATAAATTTGTACCAATAAGATGTTGCGACCTGCTTTTCTGATGAATGGTGTTGGATCGACTGTACCTTTAGAGAATTCTTGTGATAGTAGGAAACTAGACAACTTATCATACCACGTGCGAGTAGTAGAGGATATGAGCCTGCAAGACCTAAAAGTGCCTTTTTGAGCTTGTTCACTTGGAGTTGTGGTTCTGTCCGTTTCTTATCTACATATCCTTAGGTTTTGACTTAACATAACTCATTCACGTAGCTCACATTCAAGAAAAGCAGTTGGTAGGTCTCAGCCCGAGATAGATCTTTTAAGCCTTGTGAAGGATATAGAGCACTTATTGTAATCAAAAGTAACTCTGTGTGATGACTCTAACAAAACCAATCTCTTGTTCACGCGGGGAAAATAAATCCAATAGTTGCTAAAAGAAGAATTACTAAAAACAATACTCGATCATTATGGTTTTTTCTATTAATCGTAAATTTGTTTCATGATTGTTCAATCCCTGTCTAGCTAAACCGTTATGTGGTTTCAATTTATAGTTATGAAACCCTAAACTAATTCTCCTAGATTAAGTTTTCATGTGTCTATCTATTACTTCTATGTCTATCCATACATAGATACTTATCCCCAGAGTCACTACGTTACTCTTCCAGGACTAATTTGTTCTACCAGTTGGAACAACATAACCACAGGAAGGAAACTATTTACCTGCCAGCTGGGAACTGTAATACTAACAAGTAGCAATTACTCTACCAGTATGAACTTACATACCTACCTGTAGGAACTCAATACAATACAAATATATACCTAACTATCCTCCCCTAACAAATGGAATTTGACATAGTTAACTTCCAGTTTCCTATATAGGTCTTCAGTCTTGAACACTGTGAGGATTTGAAACAGCAGCAACCAAAATTGAGATGACTTTTTTTAAACATCTTTAACACTTTATTCTTTAAGCAGCTACCAACTATTGGGACCACCTCAGAACATCCATCAATTCAGGGTTACATACGATTCTCATCACATCCCATGGTGTGTTAACTCCGGGGAGAGGTGAATCATAGAAAGTAAATGGATTTGATGAAGCCTTTACCAAGTAGCCATTAACTCTTGGGCTAGCCAATCTATTGGGTCCTAGAAAAAAGGAAATTGCCTGGAAACGATTGGAACCATTTTCAACTACGCCAAACATTAATCATAGTTGGGTTGAGTACTTTATGATTTTGGCAAGTCATTACAGTCATAAACGGGTTTGAGGTGTCTTTACCTGTAGCCGTTTGCTCAGGACTAGACAATCATTGGGACCCAAAAAGGGTTACTCCCATGGTGGATTGCAAACCATCTCAACTAATTGGTACATGAAACATAGGTCAGTTGAGAAACCTTATGGTTTTAAGTAAACCATTACAACTATATCAATTCATTCTGGTACAAGACCTGGGAATTGAAACCAAAACTCAATTAATTCTAGCCCTAAGGCCTGGCAATTAAGAGCCATGGTTCAATTATTTCTAGCCAGAAGGCCTGGGAATTGATACCCATAATGATGTTGCACCTCAAATGAGAAACTTTGAAAATAAGGTGCCATAAAACCATTTTGCACCAAAATATTTTTTCACATGAAAACAAATTTTGAGCCAAAAATAATTTAAGCTCAGTTGCATATCAGAACATCGTGATGCCATCCAAAAACCTCAAAAACCATCCAAACTGCACTGCATCAATCAAAACTATAATACCAAAAAAAAACAAGTTTATACAATTGACGTAAACTGGTACCAGACTTAGGCAGAAGGAACACAAGAAGCCAGCTGATTCTTGATGAATTGAATCAGTTGGACAGCATAGGTCATGTCATTCCATATCCATCTATCTTCCACTTCCCAACGTATTGTTTCAACATTTCTTCATGAGTGAAAGCAGTCGAAGGATATGGTGTATCTGCAAACATGTATAAGATCTTGCCAGAAAACGTTTCTAGCACATGAACACCAGAAAATGGAAACAATTTCCAGCTGTGGATAACCCACTCCTGTTGATCATTCCAAACTTCAACACTTGAACCACCAGTAGTAGATTCAAACAAAACATGAAGATCTCCCCACAAAATCAATCCATTACCAGCTAGAGGGTGGACTTCATAATGCTTAACAACCATTCCATATAACTTGGATAGATCCTGTCTATCAATCAAGTGCAGAATCTCTCTAAGATGAGTAAAGTATTTGGAAGTTTTATCAGTGAAGTATAAAGCATTGACATCACCCAAGCCAGTAGGAATAACTTCCCATGCAGCAAATATATGCCAAAACAGAGGGTCGGTATCATCATCAAAAGTATCAGAGACATCATCAGATAGCACGTGAATGAAGGATGTATCAGGAGCATGCAAATCCACTTCAGAAGAGGGCATCTTCCTTGGTGCTAGAGACTTCCTCCTGGTGTTGTATGTCTTGATATCAGCATCAAATGATTGACTTCTTGTCCTAGGTCCAGATGACCTAGAAACATGTGTAGCAAAAGGTGGTGTAAAAGCAACCGTTGGATCAACAGATGTATCAGGTATAACATCAGGGTGTGAGGAAACCTTGGGTGAGTATGGAGGAGTATCAATAAAAGGTGACTGGTGTACATCAGGTGTAACACCAGCAGATGTAGCAGCAGGAACAGGAGTTTGTGGAGCTGCAGAGAATTTTGACTTCTTAGATCCAGGTTGTTCCACATCACACTCTGTCTTTTAAGATGACCTCCTTAGATCCTGTGCTTGCCAGATCTGCAGCAGCATTCCTAATCTTATCAAACTCAGCTTTGAGTTGATCATCTGTGAATGTCTTCACATACTTCAAAGTCTATCCTGTGGAATAAATTACAGAACTCTGATTTTTGACAAAGGTTCGCATAAAGTGCTTTTGTTGTGGCATAAGTCATTGGCTTATTTATCTTATCTTGGAACCTTTGAGCAGCAAACTTTCTTCTCCTTTCAGCAATAATAGCTGCCATCCTTGCTGCAAAGTTGTCCTCATTTACATCCGGACCAAGTAGATCAGCAGTAAGTCCTGTATTTGCATGTACTTGTCCCATGATGTCTGACCAATCAGCATCATTGTAATACTTGGCAGAATTGATCACATCCTCTTGCCTTTTCTTCTTCATTTCCTCCTGTACTCTAGCCAATTTAGCTTGTTCCTCTTCATAAAGTTTCCTTGCAGCCTCTGCTCCTAACATGTCCTCCTCCATTTGTCTAAATGACCGTTCTTTTATTGGAGGATCTTCCTCCACCATTGGAGATTTGCCCTTGTTAGTGTAACATTCCGTATTTTCAGGTCATTTTATGACATCATTCATTTTGTCATTTTTCACTATTTATTTTTTTCTTTTCGTTTTAAGGTTAGAGCACTACGAACTATGGTTTTAGCACAATAGACTGAGATTGGAGATTTGTGGCAGGCAAAACTGCAGGATGACTGGCATAGCTCGTAGAGGCTATGACTCTGCTGAGGACTTGCAGTCAGATTGGTAAACACTACAGAGTCAGTGAGTACCTGCTAGTGATTTCTAACTCATCATGATATAACGGAGGAGGCCGGTGTAGTTCTTAGAATGGTTTTGGCTTAGCTATTTTGTATAGCCTACTGTGTATTACGGGTAACTCCCAGCTAGTATGGTCTAGGTTGTATTTTCATCTTGAACTAATGGCAAGTGATATTTTGTAATCGAACTGGTCATGTATGTTTCAAGTTTATATATGGGAATGGATTGTATTATGCATCATGTCTATAGTGATCTCAAAGTTTACTATATACCTCTCTTGTGTTGTGATCTCACTTTATTTAATGTGTATATGTCATGTCGCAGTTATGATTGTATAAAATCTAACGTGGATTGTGTTTTCTTGTGATTTGAAGAAAATGCCTCCAAGAAAAGCACCCAGAACCGGAACCACCCTCACCACAACCACCACCGCCACCCTTATGACTGATGATTAACTTAAGACACTAATTGCCCAAGGAGTTGCCGATGTGTTGGTAGAACGTGATGCAACCAGAAGCAGAAATGGCAAAGATAGCCATGATTCAGGAACGGGTGTTAGAAGGACAAAACGAGCTGCTAGAGAGTGCACTTGCCCAGACTTCATGAAATGACAACCCCTAAATTTCAAGGGCACTTAAGGAGTTGGCGAGTTGGCTTAGTGGTTTGAAAGAATGGAAACTGTGTTCCGTATAAGCAACTGCACTGTGGAAAACCAAATCAAGTTTTCCACTTGTACTCTTCTTGGAAGTGCTCTAACGTGGTGGAACTCCTACGTAAGGACTGTTGGTCACGATGTTGCATATGCAATGACTTCGACAAACCTGAAAAAGATGATGACCGACAAGTACTGCCCAAGGGGCGAGATTAAGGAGCTTGAGGTTGAGATGTAAAATCTGAAGGTTAAAGGTACCGTTGTGGTAAGCTATAACCAACGTTTTCAGGAACTAGCATTGATGTGTGTTAGGATGTTTCTTGAAGAGTCGGATAAGATCGAGAAGTGTGTCAGTGGTTTGCCTGACATGATTCATAGAAGTGTGATGGCATCTAAGCCAAAGACCATGCAGGATGCAATTGAATTTGCAACTGAACTAATGGACAAAAACATCAGCACCTTTGCTGAATGTCAGGCTGAAAACAAGAGAAAGTTTGATGACAATTCTAGGAACAATCAAAACCAGCAGCAGCCTCCCAAAAGGCATAATGTGGCACGGGCCTATACTGTAGGGCCTGGTGAGATAAACCTTATGGAGGATCTAAGCCACTGTGCTCTAAATGCAACTATCACCACGATGGTCTGTGTGCTCCCAAATGCCACAAGTGCAACAGAGTTGGCCATCTGGCCCTTGACTGTAGGAGTCCTGCAAATGCCAATACTACTAACAAACAAAGGGGCACTGGAGAAGGTTAGAAAGCTACTTGCTTTGAGTGCGGAGCCCAGGGACATTTCAAGAGCGAGTGTCCAAAGCTGAAGAAAAACAACCGTGGTAATCAAGGTGGAAATGGCAATGCTCCAGCAAAAGTGTATGTGGTGGGCAATGCAGGGACAAACCCGGACTCAAATATCGTTACGGGTACGTTCCTTCTAAATAACCACTATGCTTATATCCTATTTAATACTGGTGCTGATGGGAGTTTTGTGTCTACTGCATTTGCTACAATATTGTTTTCTCACAAACTACATTAGGACACATTATTACGATGTTGAACTAGCTGATGGGAAAATAATTAGAATAAACACTATCATTCGGGGTTGTAGATTAAACTTCTTAAATCATCCATTCAATATCGACTTAATGCCCATAGAACTTGGTAGTTTCAACGTCATAATTGGTATGGATTGGTTGGCAAAGTACTAAGATGTCATTGTTTGTGTTGAGAAAATCATTCGTATTCCTTAGGGAAATGAAATGTTGATTGTTCGTCGTGACGGAAGCGACCGAGGAAACAAGACTCGTTTGAACATCATCTCGTGCACTAAAACTCAAAAGTACATGCTAAAAGAATGTCATGTCTTTTGGCACATGTTACTATAAAAAAGACTGAGAATAAGTCGGAGGGGAAGCGACTTGAGGACGTACCGATCGTTCGATATTTTCTTGAAGTATTTCTCGAGGACTTTCCGGGTCTTCCTCCGACTCGACAAGTGGAATTTCAGATCAATTTGATACCTGGTGTGCACCTGTAGCACGAGCACCTTACCGATTAGCTCCATCTGAAATGAAGGAATTGTCAGACCAACTCCAGGAGCTTTGTTATCCCAGGATGTAGGATACCTCTTGTTGGATTCCACTTTAATAGATCGAATTCCTTAAGCTTGTTTAAGGTTTAGTTATATTAGATAAATCTAACACAACTATAGTAGAAACTTTGTTAAGTGTATTAAAGATTATGCGGAATCTAATCTTTAATATTAAGGAAGTAGTCTTAATGAATCATTAACACAAGATACAATTCAAACAAAACAATAAAAGATTTAATATTATTAGAACAATAATACGAATACTCTCCTAGTATTAGGGTTACAAAACCTTGAAGCTATAATGATATCAAAAATAAAAGATGATTTCAAACTCTATGCCCTTGGACCTCTTTTTATAAAATGGAGTCATAGTATAGATTATACAATATATTCCTAAGATTTTGAATTATTCTTTATGATCCTATTCTATAGATAACTAATACATATGTATGTAAGTAATCTTGTTCTCAATCAATCTTTTGATCCTTTTTTTTGTCTTTACTTCCATTCTCTTCTGACAGGTAGAAACTCTTTCAGCAGTCTTAATCTTTGGCAGTTTGTAACTTTTTGAACTACAGCATGAACTTAGCTACAAAAGTAGTAACTTATACAACCAAAAACATTAACTGTATAGTAGCAAATTAGTAAATACTTAGGATTTTTTTCTTCAATCTTCCACAACAGTACCGAACTTTACATTTGCGTACTAACATATACTGCAGTAGTACAACTAGCAGTACTAATATTCACGAGCAGTACTAATGTTACACTTGCAGTAGTAATTAGTTACATTAGGAGTTCTATCTACTTACATATTTTTATTAAAGTTAAGAACCAGCACTATACTTTAGCTTGAGCTGCAGTTATCTCAAATCCTTAGCTAGCAGTAAACGTTAAGAAAGCTTTTAATCCCAACAATCCTCCCCTAAACTTGATATTTATCTTCAAAATCATCAAGTTTCATTCAAAGCTTCATCAATCACCAGGAGGATGCTTCTAAACACTTCATTCAGGTACATAGCCTTCCTTAAGCTGTTTCTTTACCAATCTAAGAAGCTCAAATGCCATTTCACACTCATAATCAACTTGAAGCTTCACATCATTGAACATCTGATGTAGTGTATGATTTGTAAGTGGATAGATGAGTTGTGTTATGAGAGACATATACCCTTGTAGTATCAATCAAGCTAGTTAGAACCGCTATTAGATTTTGACGATGTCAAACGTGGTAAGAGTTTGTTGAGACATCACGGTCTGGATCATATCCGGAGGCTCGACCAAGGTTGAGTAACCAAAAGACTAGAGAGGACTAGTAGACTAATAAGATAGGTAGGAAAGACTATCGTGTTGTGTGAGATAGATTTGGTTGAATCTTAAGGAAAACATAAGGACTGAACCTTAGGGTTAGGTCTTTTGGGGAATCGAGAGAAACCCCGCTTGAAGAGACTGTTTTGGTATAGAACCATGTATGTTGGTAGAAAACTAAGTGTTAGCCTCACTTTTAGTGAAGCTGGCGTCTTACACGTGAATTGGACTAGTCTTGGACACTGCGTACCACGCAGGGGTCATTTATATTAACTAGGAATAGTTTGTTTTTGTTTCTAGTATAAATACCCCTCATGGCTCTCCATGAGGGGTGGTTAGTGAAATCATTTGTTCCATTTCCAATCTAATAAACACATCTTTTCTCAACCCTCTCTCTACTTTCTCTCATTAGAAAACATGTATCATCTATTGTTCTTTGATCAACCAAGACCCCCCGAATAAGGTGTTTTGAATCATGTAACAAGTTGTATCAAGAGCATCAGGTTGTGTCTTGTACTCGTGTGTATGTGTTGAGTTCATGATTCCAGCTTATCTCAGCTTATTCTTATGCTTATTTTTGTGGGTTTTTTTGAAAAAAAGCACGAATTTGTCTTTTTGTGTTGTTGCAATAAACTATTTTTATAACATTTTTTTTACTTTTTATGAATTTTCTTGGTTCCTTATTATCCAAAACGTAACAAAAAGTATATCTGGTCATGTTTCACTTTCACAGCTTATTTTCAAGTTTTTTTAAGCTTATTTCTCACTTTTGGGTAAATGGTGTATTTGGTCCTTGTCTAAGTTTACCTAACAGCTTAATCTGGTTATTTTGGGTGATGACATCAAATAACGTCTATTTTATAGCATCATTTATCTTATGTTATTAACCCATTTTGTATAGTTATTGCAAAGAATTATTACTTAATCGTTTATATTTGAGAATTGCAGTAATTATGGAGTAATTGGTGAAAGTTAGCAAAAGGCGTGCATTCTGGAGCTTAAAAGAAGATATTTTGAAGATTACTATTCTGAAGACCAATATGAAGTAGCCATCATAGAAGAAAACGGTGTATTCGTGCCTCACTCACCCAAATAACCACAGAAGGATAAGAGATCATAACGCCATATCCCAGAATAGACGCAATACACCGTATTCAAGATCATAGGAATTTAAATATTCTGGAAGACATCAGCTGGTCCCATTCTCCAAGAAATCCACAATACGCCATATCCAACACTTGGATACGCCGTATCCAACCGACTTCCAGACCTTATAAATAGAAAACTTAAAAATGAGTTTTTGGTGTGCTAAATCATATTCTCGATACCTAAACCATAAAATTCGATTTTCAGAGGAGAAAAAGAGCAAAATAGGTCGAGCAACGTTATCAATTCCATAGAACAACGAGTTAATTCCATATACTTTTTTAAGTAACCATTTAGTTTTTGTGTATCATCAATCGGTTAACATCAGGTTTAATTTACCTTGCTAACTATGATTGCTCTTGTATTTATATGACGTTTGAAGGCTAATTACCTTTGGGATTAGCCATTGTTCTAGCCGCTCCTTAAAAAAAAAAAAATGTTTTTATGGGTATATTGTTTTCTCGATTTATTGATTATATCGTATGTAAGTATTGTGTAACACAAATTATACTTGTTTACTCGCTTTTTTTATGCAACCTATCATTCAATTGGATCTAGTGAAGCGGACCAAGTAGATCTAGAGTCCGAGATAGCTCTCCATATATTAATTTAAACATCTATAATCATAGTTACACAAATATTGTCCTTCTAAGTCTGTGTCTAGGATACGCTTCGGGCTTAACTAGTTAATTGGATATTGGCAATGGTTTATTGATCCTGTTGACTAGCAGGTGACCTAGATAATTCAAGAAGTAACGTTCTGATTCCATTTGATAGTTGGACAAGTGGACTACTAGTGTATAAATTACCATTAAGCGGTAAGTGGGTAAAGTCTCTATGAGCTAGGGTTTAACAAGATCACCATTGCTTTAATCCCTAAGGCTTGACTGCTCTTATATCTTTTGTTTATATAAGCTAGCGTGGGTAACAGTGGCGCATGAATAGATTGTAGTACACCAACCAAACCAGCCAGTCTCTAAGGCTGAAAACCCTTTTTCTCCTGTTAGAATTAGATTTGGACTGCATAGTTTAACATAGTGGTATTAGAACGAATAAGAATTAACATAGAATAGAAAACCGAAGGACTATTAATTAAAATTGATAGATTTAACCCTCGCTTCAAGTGTTCGAAAAACAAACCTACTTACCACCGAAACCTACTATTGATACGGTACACAACTGCCCGTTTAAAGTGTTGTTTTTGGTTTAGTCGGCAAAATATAAATTTAAAACTTGAATCAATAAAATATACACCACACAACGACACATCAAGTTTTTGGCGCCGCTGCCGGGGAGTGAAAATTAATCTTGATTTTTATTTGATATTTTGGTTTTTAACAATTAGATTAGATCTAACCATTAAGGATTAGTGTAAGTTTAGATATAAAAGTTATATTATTGTATATCTGTAAATCTATGTATATTATTGTGTTAATTATTTATGTATTTAATTATTTTTCTTAAATACACTGTTTTGGTCGACAGTTGAATACGGCGTATCCACTTCCATCGGATACGGCGTATCCAGTTCTCTGTCAAATACAGTGTATTCATACACCAACTGATTTAAAACGGCGTATCCCCAACCTCCATAGTAACGGTGTAACGGTCGTCTAAAACAGAAACTGAAATCTTGGTTTTCCTATTTGATTTTCGTGCCAAATTTTTTACCTTTCTTTGGAACAAATCCTACTGATTGTTTATCCTTTGTTCAGGTAGTGCATGACAAGGAGTTCTACAAATGAACTATTCACACCTTACAAAGAACCTAAACGAGAATTTTGATCATCAAGGAGACACTTCAAGACTCTAAGTCTTGACGAATTAAGATCGCCTGATTTCAATCTACTTTCTGACCAAGAATACTCAGAGGAAGAAGAAGCGGAAGCAATGGCGGAAACAATGGAGCAATACATGAGCAAGACCCGAACAGACTATGGATCGGGAGTCGCTAGGCCTAAAATTGATAACAAAGATCAATTTGAACTAAAAGGACAATTTCTTAAGGAGCTTCGAGAAAACACATTTAGCGGTTCGGATAATGAGGATGCAAATGAACACATTGAGAAAGTTCTCAAAATAGTTGACTTATTCCATGTTCCTAACATCACTGTGGATCAACTAATGCTCCGAGTCTTCCCTATATCCTTAACTGGAGCCGCAAGTCATTGGCTAAGAAACGAACCAACTGGTTCAATCAAAACTTGGGAAGATCTTAAGACTAAGTTTTTGAACAAATATTGCCCACCTGGTCGAACTACGAAGAAAATGGAGGAAATCAACAACTTTCAGCAAGAGCCAGATGAAACCCTTTATCAAGCATGGGAGCGCTTTAAAGAACTCTTGATGAAGTGTCCTCAACACTATTTGACTGAGATGCATTTCTCCCAAAAGCTCCAACTGACTCACAAGCTTTTGAAGCCTATCAAAGGTTTGATCAAGCATCTCTGAGCTTGGAGCAGTGAAGTTTTCATACTGCTGCTTTAAAAGATTTCTTTGGGTCTTCTTAGTAGCTGCATTCCCACCAAATCTCTTTTCTACAGCTTCCATCAATAGCTTAGCATCCTTAATTGAGTTAAACTTTAACTGATGTTCATTAGGAATGCCCATCATTAAGGTACTTCTGGCCTTCACCTCTAATCTTTTCTGAGCCTTCTCTTCAGCAGTTGTAGGAGGTATTACTTTCTCAACACCTTCCACAACTGTTGTTTTTGGTGCAGTGTTTCCATTCTCTATGACTTCCCATAATGCATAATCAATCATCTGGATGTATTGTTCGATCCTCATCCTCCATAAATCAAACTCACCCGGTTTGAGCATAGGAACCTTTGATGCAGCCACCATGTGTGCAGAGTCTTGATCCATATCTTCTAGCAAAGTTTCTCAAAGCAACAAGCTCTGATACCACTTGTTGTCCCAGGAGTAAGAATACCTCTTGTTGTATCCCACTTTAATAGATCGAATTCCTTAAGCTTGTTTAAGGTTTAGTTATATTAGATAAATCTAACACAACTATAGTAGAAACTTTGTTAAGTGTATTAAAGATTATGCAGAATCTAATCTTTAATATTAGAAGAATTCTTAATGAAATAGTAACACAAGACAATATAATTCAACAATAAAAGCTCTAATATTATTATTACAAATAATACGAATACTCTCCTAGTATTATGGTTACAAAACCTTGAAGCTATGAATAACACTTATCAAATCGTAAAAACAATATATTAAACTCCATATCCTAAGACATCCTTTTATACACCAAGGAGTCCTAGTCGATTTACAATATATTCCTAAAACTTAGAATATTCTCTATGATATATTCTATAAATAACTAATACTTATCACGTAAGGAATATTGATCTCCAATCAATCTTTATCCTTTCTTTTGCCTTTATCCATTCACTTCTGATAGTAGAAACTCTTTCAACAGTCTTAATCTTTGAGCAGTTGTAACTTTTGTACTAGCAGCATTAACTTAGTACTAGCAGTAGTAACTTATACACCAGCAACATTAACTGTGTACAAGCAGTAGTAACTACTTAGAATATTTTCTTCAATCTTCACCAGCAGTAGTAACTTTACACTAGCAGTACTAATATATACTAGCAGTAGTAACTGTGAACTAGCAGTACTAACTTTATACTAGCAGCACTAACTACATAGCATATTTTTCATTAAAGTTAATGAACAACACTCACTTTAGCTTAGCAGCAGTAACATAAACCTTAGTAGCAGTAACTTTAAGATCATCAATAAGTCTTTTAATCCCCAACGATCCTCCTCTAAACCTGATATTTATCTCCAAAATCATTAAGTTTCTTCATTAAAAGCTTCATAATCACTAGCAATATGCTTCCAAATACTTAATTGATTCTTAAGCTGTTTTGTGAGAAGTTTAAGAAGCTGATATGCCCTTTCACTTAAATGATCGCATTGAAGCTTCTTGTTTAACATATCAGTAATTGTAGGTGCTGTAAGAGAATATCTCTTTTCTACCAACATATGAATGTGCACATTTTGCTTCCTCAATGAATGTACTTCACATGAATCATATAGCTTCCAATCCAATACTCTGTAGTTTGATTGATTTTTCGATACATTATCCTGTGCATGTGGTTCAAACGTTGTCTTTAAATCTCCATATAAAACTAAATCCAAGTCCTCCACTGGTCTTGTTGATCCATACTTAGCTTTTACCAACTTGTATAAAGTTTCTAATTCATCTCTGTCAAAACTTTTAAGCATATGACTGAACACTAAGTACATCTTTAAACTTCCATCGGCCCTGATTATCTGGTAATAGCTTTTCTTCCCCTCTTTATGAATCTTCTAGTCAACAATGCTTGAAGACTTAACAACCAAAGGAACAGCATCAAGTGCAACCTTTTCTTCATCTGGAATGAGTTCCATTAGACTTTTAAGCTCTGTTGTTTCTTTGTAGTCATCTACCTTTTGCTTTTTAGAGCTTTCTTGTTCCAGCTATTCTCCTGCTCTCATGTGCTATCTCTGCTTCTGCCTTCTTGGAACTTTCTTCCACTAACTCAGTTCTGTAGTCAACAAAGGTATTTACCCTTTTTATTGCTTTGTCAAATAATTCTTGAATATTGGCAAAGGACTTGTTTTTCAAACTTTTAGGCTTTCATCCTTCCATGTTTTTCAGATAAGTACACATGATACTCCTTTGTTGAGCTCTTGTTGGTGGTCTGTACCTCTTTTCTTCTACTCTCTTAGCTGCAAAATGTTTTCTTCTTTGTTCTAAGAATTGTACAAACAATCTTGCCTTTTCTTCATCAGTCAATTCTTCTTGCTCTTGAGCTTGCAGTCTTTGAGCCAACTGATAATCAGCATCAATTTTAGCCTAAATATCATCCCAAGCTTTGTTGGCTTCTTCAACTTGTTGAGCTTTTTCTCTGGCAATCCTTTCTTCTTCTTCTTCTTCAGCTTGTAGCTTGAAGGCAAGTTCTTCATCAAGCCTGAGTAGTTCTTTCTTAGACATTTTCTTTACAGGTTCTGGTTCAACCATTTTGCCTTTACCCTTGTCCTGAACCTTGACCTGTGATGGTTGTTGTGAAGAGACTGTAGGTGTAGGTGCTTGCTCTTGTTCATGAATAACAATCCCTTTAGCTCTGGGTCTTGTGCTAACAGCTGTAATTGTTGTAGCAGCAGTTGTTGTTGTAAGTGTTGGTGTTGTAGTTATTGTTGTAGCCTTAGGTTTTGCACTCTTCAATTCTGCTAGTGCTTGAGCCAAAGTTATTTCAACATCAGTTATTGTTGTTGTTGTAGTTGTAGTTGTAGCAGCACTAACTGGAATTGTAACAGCAATAACTTTTTCAACCACACTTCTTGTTTCCTCAGCAGTTTTAACGACATCTACACTTTCATCAATCACCTAATCACCATCTAAGTCATTAACACCAAACATATCTTTATCAGTCTGAACATTGACCAAGTAAATGTCTTCATTAGCATCAATATCAGCTATTCTCCCCTGTTTGGATGCATCCTCTTCACCCAAACCTTCATCTTCAGAGGATTCTATCCTTCTTGATGAACCAACTCTGTATAATCTTTTAAGTCCATGAGTTCTTGACTTATTCCTCCTCTCTAGCTTCTTGACTCTATTTTTCAAACTTGCAATCCTAGTAGCTTGAGTAGTCTTTGTAGTCTCCAAAACAAGAACTCTTGATTGTAAAGTTATACATAATTCCATCAGTTCCTCAAGTTTCAGTCTATCCTTACCACTTCGAAGTGTGTTACCTCTTACGAGCAGTGGATCATTGGAAAGTTTAGATACATTCTCAGACCTAGTCTGAGCAATTGTATCCCCCATGGATTCTTAGCGCATGGGACCACTACCTGAACTAGTTCCTGAGGAACTTAGTTCATTAAGTGTTGCCTTGGATTGGGTCTTATCTATGTTACCACTGTCCTACTTTGCTTCTAAGCCAGTATTAGTAGTGGCAGCCATTTCCAAACTGTCATCCATCTCCTCATTGACAGCGTCATCTGCTATATTGGTTTTAGGACCACTAGGCTGAGGTACCTCAGTATCCTTTCTCTTTGACCTTCTTGATCTTTATTTCTTTTGAGGTTGAGATGTTGATGGTTGAATAATGGTGGGTATGTGATGGGGATCAGTTGGCATTTCTGAACCTTCACCTACTTCTTCTTGATCGTGTACCATCATTGTTTGGAATAATGGTATTTCCCTTCCAAAAAAACCTTTTCCAACCCTTCTCATATTCCCAAATATCTTCTTAGTGTGAGAGGGTGCAATGTAAATTCTCTTGTGAGTAGGTATCCCTTCAAGTTGTTGATTCACAAACACTTGTACAAACCTTGGATACATCAAAAAATTTCCAGGCACATTATCTAAGTTCTTTACCATACTTTCAAAAATTTACTTTGAAAAGTTAAACTTTTGGTTTGTAGCTAAACAGATAATTGCAGATGCCATAGTGCTACTAAACTCATTCCATGCAGTAGTCTTAGAGCTTAGACATTATAAAATAGTATGAATCAAAAATTTCCATTGTGGGGAAAAGAATGCCTTATAGAAAGTAAGCTTCTGTGAAATTTTCTCATACCCCATTACTGTAAGTTGTTCAAAGATGCTAGCATTAGGTAGACAATCAACACCTTCAGCATCTTCTAATTGAAGATATCTTCTTACAATCGACTTACTAATGATGATCTTCTTTTCATCCACTATTGATAGTTTTCGCCTTGACAATAGCCTAGAATTGTTCAATGCACGAAGTGTAAATAGTGGGATTAACAGTTAAAGCATACTTTATGTTGTGTGCATTCAAAAATCCACAATATGTTCAAACCCTTTACTTTTAGCATGTTTAGACAAAAATGCAACAATGTTGTGAGTATCTGCAAACTTTAGGGTCGTCATTGTGTTGGGTTTTGATGATGAATGAGGAAATTGAGTTAGGGTTTGTGAATAGAGAGTATACGAAAGTATGAAATCGATCAAAAAAGTGATTGAAACCCTTAATCAAAGTATTTATGAAAATGCCCTCAACAGCATTAACCATCACCAGCAGTAGTAAGTTAAGCCTAACAGCATTAACTTCCACTAGCAGTAGTAAGTAACCCAGCAGTAGTAACTCAGCAGTAAGCTATGCCTAGCAGCATTAACTTACAACCAGCAGCAGTAAGTTATGCCTAGCAGCATTAACTTTGAGTCACCAGCATTAACTCTGATTCCATTCCAAACAACATATCTATTAAAAATAAATGTCCTCTCTTTCTATTTTTAACTCACTTTTTCTCTTAATTCTTTTTCTTACTTGTACACTCTGTTAGTTTTTATATCACACATCTCTCTTTCTGTTTTTATGCTTACTTTTTCTCTTAATTCTTTTACTTACTAAAACACTCTGTCTGTTTTTATTCCACGCATCTCTCTTTCTGTTTTTATTCTTACCAACTCTCTCACAAAATACACATTTTCAAAATCTAGATTACCAGTTTTAATGGTACCTTTTTCTGTGATTTTCCCTCCTTTGGGGTTCCCTCCAAAAGCAACATATCCTCCATCTATTTCTTCATAGTCTGTAAGATAGAACATGTTCCTTGTCATGTGCCTTGAGCATTCACTATCAATTACTCCTTTATCCTGTAAATCCATTTATAGATTGCCCTGCAGATTGGATAAGAAAATCAGTTTCTTTTGGGGACCCAAGCCATCACTGACTTGGATCTACCTTGTGCATCAATATAATCAAACTTCTTTAGGGTGATTGATGCACTATTGTGTTTAGAAATTGGTCTAAAACTTTAGTCTTTGGTTTCTAAACCAAACAAGCTGAGGCCTTAACAGCATTAACATTATTTCTCTTAACAACGTTAACTACTGCTTTTGGCCTAGCAACATTAACTACTGCTTTTGGCCTAACAGTATTAACATTTTTATCATTAACAGTATTAACCCTCTAATTAAAATTACTGTTTTTAAATGATGTATTCTTGTGAATGGGCTCTTAACCGTTGAATGTGCTATTTTAGAAAGATATGACATTGGTCTACCAGCATTCACTGTTGTTTTTGAGTGGGCAGTATTAACTTTTCTAGCAGTATTAACTGATACTGCTGTTTTTGAAATATTTTGTCTAGCAGTATTAATAGATACTAAGCCAGACTTCATTAGTATTGTTCTTGGAACCATGTTCTTTTTAGGGCAGGGGTGAGTCTTTTTGGAAAAATTCTGATGATTCACCCTTTAGCATTGTTCCAAACAAGTTTTACCACCCTTTGATAATTACAATCAACCTGCAAGTGATCAAAACTTCCACATATATAACAAGCTTTGTTAAACATCTCAAAATTACTTCCTAGTCTCTGAGACATCATATTATTCTAGTTTCTTTGATTGCCTCTAGGAATGTGAGTGTTTTGCCTATTGTGCTCAACTTGTTTAGCAGTTTTCCTATTAGTTTTGTCTGTTTGTTTAGCTTTGACAAAGTCTATCTTAACAAAACTAGGCTTAGCTGTTTTCTTTTCAATCTTAGTTTGAGACATATTTTCTTCCTTACTATCTGACACTTAATCCTCAATAATTGGAGCACCATTATTCTTCCTAACTGCTTTAGGCTTTGCTTCACTAGCCTTAGCTTCATTGTTCTTAACTACAGGCTTAATAACTTCAGGCTCATTTGTAAACTCTTCTAATCCAGTAAATGACAAGTCAGGTTTTAGAGGCATAAAATTTCCTGTTAGGGGAGGTGGAAACTGCATTATAGCCTAAACCTTTCTTGAAATTGTCTACAATCTGACTCTCTATAATCTTGTTTAAGCTTTTATATGCATTTTCAGATTTGTCTACATTAAATTGAATGCCATCTTTTTCTTTTTGAACTATTTCTAGCTTCTTCCTAAGCTCCCCAATAGTTATCTCCCCTACTTGAATATCCCACTTTAAGCCGTTAATCTTTTCTACATAAACAGACTCATTCTTTTTATAAAATTCAAGTCTTTCTTCTATAGACTGTAAACCTGTCTTATAAGCTACAACCATTAACTTAGATTTCTCAAATCTTTTCAATAGTTGTTCATATTGAGATTTAAGCACTTCAACAATTTCAAGACAAGATTTTGAGCAAGTAGAATCATTAGATACCTTAGAATCAGAACTTGAAGATGAGTAGGCCATAAGTGCATAATTTGTTGGTCCTTCCTCTGCATGATCACTCCAGTCATAACCACCAAGACCATTACATGAGATCAAAACATTGGAAGTAGTTGTCTCCTCTGGCACACTTCTTGAGCTTTCCCAGTTCCTATTGTCTTGGTTTCTTAGAACTCTACACTCTCTGGTAAAATATCCCCTCTTGTGGCAGTTGTAGCACTCCACCTTGGACTTATCAAGCCCAATGGTCTCATTACAATTAATAGTCACCTTCCTTCTAGTGTTCTTCAAGAACCCTCTTGCCCTCATAGTCAATATGGCCATCTGCCATCTCAAATGCATCTCTTCCAAGTCATCTGGATGGAGTTGTTGTAAGTCCTCATTTGCAAGTTAAGGACTACTTGGTTGACTAGCAAAGAATGCACAGATCACAACATCACTCAAGTTATCAACATTTATTGGATTAGCAGCATTAGCTTGAGTGCTGGCAACAGAAACTCCATGAGCAGTATTAACTGCTTCATTAGTGCTACCAGGGTTGTTAGAGGACACAAAAGCCATGTTTTGTGTGCTTGTACTTGAGCTTGATGTCCCTTTTACTTTTGGTTCATACACTTTGAGATTGTTGTAGAGATCATTCATGCTCATTATTTCTAATTCAGGCTTGTTCCTCTACACAACAGCATGTGTGTTCCATTTTGGTGACAAACTTTGTAACACCCCGCCTTACTTAGACCACAATATTGTCCGCTTTGCCTGCAGGCTCGCGGTTTTGCTTTGTGGCCCTCATGTGAAGACTTCCCGGCAGGTCACCCAAGCCAGTACTACTTTCACATGAGTACGCTTAACTGCCAGTTCCTAGGAACCCCACTCGCAGTAGACCACAAAACGCGTTGTGTCATTGTAAGGCGAATGTTATTTTATGAACCCAGCATCTCTCCAGGTCATAACTGATGTGGGATTTGCCTAGGGTATCACAATCACCCTCCCTTAGAGACTCATCGTCCTCGATGAGGTTTGCCCCACCATCCCGAACGGCTCAGGAGTGGCTCTGATACCACTTGTAACACCCCACCTTACCCAGACCACAATATTGTCCGCTTTGCCCGCAGGCTCACGGTTTTGCTTTATGGCCCTCATGTGAAGACTTCCTGACAGGTCACCCAAGCCAGTATTACTTTCACAAGAGCAAGCTTAACTGCCAGTTCCTAGGAACCCCACTCGCAGTAGACCACAAAACGTGTTGTGTCATTGTAAGGCGAATGTTATCTTATGAACCGAGCATCTCTCTAGGCCACAGCCGATGTGGGATTTGCCTATGGTGTCATAATAAACATTTCACATTTTCTGGTCATTTCCCGACTCAATTATTTTCAATATTTATTTTTGTTAGATCCCCTAATCACTTCATAACATATATCATACACGAATCCACCTAGAAATTAAAGAGAGAGTTGATCTTTTAGAGAGAGAAAGAGGAGAGAGAATTGAGAGAAAATGGAAAATGAAATAATATTAGAATGATCAACTAACTTTAACAAAGAGGAAAAGTTACTTATATACCCCGACACATTGAGAGACGTCCAGGATATTTGACTAGGACCGGGCTCGGGTCTTGTTTGGGAATAAGCCCGAAACATATACAATATTAGATTAACTATCGAGCCCGATTCCCGATAGTATACTATTACAACATTAACTAATTAAATGACCGAGACTCGTACACGTAATGAACGAACTTCCAGTTTGGCTCAATATTTTGAGGCTAACAATCTCCCCCAAAGTGAGTTCATTCATGACACTCCTTCATGAGATCAATGAGATTGTTTTTGTCGTTAAGCTCATGTGGTCTTGGTCTTTGTAACACCCCCAAATTGGGTCGCAGCGGAATAA